>CM041776.1:393664305-393764060 GCA_023374045.1 Limonium bicolor | reverse complement strand
GTAACACTCCAATTACCCTGTTCCTGCTCTTCAGCTCCGACAATGATCAACAACCTGTAATGGTGTAGTATCAGCGATAGACGCTGAGTATGCCGGGCCTGGACCCTAATGGTCACTTGTCATTTTAACCATCTTATTATTAGGTCGGTTTCATGCTTACCATTTTACAGTTATAACAATACTGTAATAAACATGTATAATACACATATTCATCCATCCAAATATTCATAGATATTCAACCATCCATCCAATCCACAATCATTTAATAACACAATCCACAATTATATACCGGACGTATCGAACAATAACAATATAATGTACAATGTACATTTGCCGTAGCGTACAGTTTTCATATTTAATTTACCTTAGCCTTGTAGGCTCCATCCAACCATCAACACACAATAAAATAACCACAAGTATAACCAATGAACAACAAAGCGAAACAACGAGAATAATAAACAAGTATTAAGTCTCGTCCATAGTATTGTTCGCCACTGTATAAGTCTCAATTGTTTTAGTTGTTCAGTTATACCTAGTGACAATGTCTCGTTAAAACGACACGTCTCTAGTTACCCATATATTATGGCGGGTCACCCACGGCAGTAGCCACTCCAACGGTAGAGTCTCCGACCAACGAGCCATTCTAGCTCACGGGAAATTTTCTTGATACTTACGGACCCGTACGCGGACATCCTGGTATCGTTTTTGTGATCACAGCGCGCACCAAGAGCCACATCCTCTTGGCTTTACTTCCATTCCATTAATTAATTTATTATACCATCGCATCGCATTACCAAATTTTCTAACACAGCAGACTAAGGTCATTAGTCCAATCCGGAGTCTGTAAACTCGGGATCCAGTGTTAGATACGAGAGCGGCGTATAAAAAGGCCAATGCTCCGTATAAAAGTCTCAGATAATATGTATATCTTATTATCTTAGTGCTACAACGTTTTTCTGACGTTCCTTATGTTTCATATAAGATAGCACCATAGCCGCTAGTTCGTTTTATATATAGGTTCATATATACGAACCAATACTGTTAACTCAACAACAGTAAATAATAACCAGCTATAAATACACAATTCATGCATATTAATTATCACGTTCAGACAAACAATCTTATCACAGATCACACAGAAGTCTGAACTGAGGAAGCCCTCAGAGACAATCCGAGACATATAACAACATACAAGTTATATCAACCAAATCCGAGCCCAAGGAGCAACCTTAGGACAACTCGGATCAAACCCCTTTACATACCGTTCACCCTGACTGTATTACGGTGGAGTATGAATCAGCAAGATCCTATGCTCCGTGTAGTCCGTTAGCTCGTCAAGCGTCCTTGTCAGAAGTATACTCTAAACGGTAATAAAACTATAAGTCAGTCACCATGACTAACTACATCCGGTATTTCCGAATAATAAGCAACCCCGACAGTTCACCTCTGTTTTCTACAGTTGTTACGGGTTCCTCTAAAACAGTCGGTTTTGTTACTTAAAACGCGTACGTCAAAACTATTCCAACTGTTAAGTTTAATTCCTTATATTTCTTTTAATCTTATCCACCTCTAGTTTAGGTACGTAACCTATAGTTGTATGTATGCATGCATCCTTATATATATTGCATTCTAAAATTCATAACTTATAGTTCGTAACTATATTATTTTTTTTAAAATAACCACCACCAGTAAATCATATGGTTTTACACCGAAATATATATATCCACCTTATATACATTATTTCTTGTGTATGTATATTTTTACCACGTAGGTAATTCTCATGAGTTTCATAAACTCTTGTATTTTTATGTTACATTTTATCATCTTTTATTGGATGATTATTCCCATTAGTTGTATTATATATACAACTTATATTAAGATTATTATCCTAATATCATGTAACATCTTATGTTGTATAATTACAACTCCTAAGGTTTATTCCATAAACACCTTAGTTTATAAATCTCATTTATTTATAGTTTGTCACATTATTTTATGTGAGTACCCTTCCTTATATCAATTCCATCTAAACCATATCCTTGTCATAACGTTTATAACATTATAGACCTTAGTCTAAAATTCATCTTTCAACTCCTATTAACTCAGTATAGCCCTTAACTTAATTTAAATTCCGTTTTGACCACATAACATTATGTAATGTTATACCATATACTAATATCATACTATGTGATATTTTTTTCCCTTTAACTTATAACCTATAGTCTTTATACAAAACTATTTATTATTGCCTCTTAGGCACCATAAAAAATCTTATTCTTTTCCATAAACCATAGTTTCCTTTATTTACAAAATCACCCCTTTCTTTTTACCATGTTATATATACCATTTAATATAACATTTCTAACTTATAAAAGAGTATAACCTATGGTTATTTTTTTGTAAACTCCTAACAGCCCTTGTGCTATTCTATAGTTGCCATTTGGCCCTATTTATAACATATAGTTCACCATATCATTAAAACTATATTTTATACACATAACTTATTAAATTCTCTTAATAATTCTAAAAATCACCAAATTCCACCAAAGGGTTATAAATCCTTATTAACCCATATACTTTCAATATTTACCATTCCACCATCTATTTTTCTCCAAAGTGTCATAATGACATTATAACTATATATTATACATATATAGTTCATTTTAAATTCCAAAATCCACCAAATAAATTCCTAAAATTCCTAATAGCCCATGGGTGTTTAAAATACCATTGTACACCCTTTATTTTTGGTAATAACATATTTACCACATATGTTATAAAAATATTACCATTAAATACATAGCTTATTATAAAACCTTAAATAAGTTATCTAACTTATTTATTTTAGTCAAAACCTAGCATATGGTCAATGTTGACCACCTTAATATTTCCTTGACCACCAATTCTTTATAATTATGGTTTAGTACCCAAACTTTCTAAAATTCACCATTTAACCCCAAAACTTTACAAAATCTTATAAACTTTATTTTAACTCCTTTTACCTCTAATTTTCGGCCTTATTATTCTAAAGCCCCCAAATTTAATTTAATTACACCTAATACCCCATTTATTTTCGGTAATGCATTTATACTACTTAAACTTAATTAAAAGCTTGTAAATGCATAAATAAAATGGCCTAAAATACATGGCCTTATTACAAACATTGGCTTGCAAAATAAATTACACATAAATGTCCCAAAACACTTATAAGATTTCGGCCTCACCATATAATTTCCATTTATTTAACAAACTTCCACATAATGTCTTAAATTTGACATTTATGCTTGTTTAATTAGTTATAAAATTTATTAAACCATTTCTTAAACTTTTAAGGTCAAACAAGACCTTGTTTTTCTCCTTCACTCACGGCAATTAATATCACACACTTAAACTTGTGTTAATGTATCAAGTTAAGGTTTTAAGTGATTTATACCTTGATTTAGCTTAGGTAAAGCCTTGTTTGGGTTCGCCACCTTAAGGAGAAATTCACCACAGCTTGTTTTACATGTTTTCAAACAGAGAACAAGGCCTAGTTAGTCTCCAAGCAAGATCTAACCATAAGAAGTAATTTAATGTAAGATTTAAGGCAAAAATCACCTTAAAAATGCAAGGGAAGTTCTAAGTGGTTTTGACCTGAACCAAACACACCACAAGGTGTTAGATCCACCATATTGACATAGGAAATAGTTAGATCTCGAAATGCTACCTTGTTGTTAGGTTTTACCTTGGAAAATGCCTTAAAAGAGGGTATTTCCTTTGGATCTCGGCCACCCTTGCTCCAAATGGCTTACCAACAGATTCCACATGAAAAGGAGAAGAAGATGAGGCTATGAGAAAGTTTCACAGCCGAATTCGAAGGGAATCAAAAGTTATGAGCTTAAAGCACATTTTTACCTTAAATGGTCAAGACTTGAACTTTCCTCCTTAGATCTGGTTATGTACGAAACCAACACTTCCTCTAACCTACAAATCACTCTACATAGATGTATAGAAAAGGTTGGAGTGTAGATCAATCGAAAAAGGAAAGAAAGATGAAGAAAATGGGCATTTTTATGCCTTAAGAGCTTACCTAGAGCTTGAAACCTCATCAATGGTGCTTGGGAACTTACCCACGGTTGGAGGGGAGCCAGAGAGAGCTCATGGACAGAGCAAACTCGGCTCAAGAGGAGAAATGAGAGGAAATGACCTATTATTAAGCTTAAAGCACTTTTTTGAATATTTTAGGTCATTATTGGTTTGATGACTCATCAATGACTTATTGTTGTTGAATAATTGAAGCTAATCAGAGGGGACAACAGCATGGGGCAGCCGGCCATGGTGGAGAGAGTGGGTGAATCATTTGATTCAAATTTGAATAGAAAATGAGGTAATATGTTACTTTAGTCATTAAATGAACATGTGACTCATCTTGTTTTGTCTTGTACCAGCTTGGAGCCACGAAATACAAGGAGGGAGAGGAGTAAATGGAGGCTCCATTTCGGTTGCTCACATGGGTAAGGTAAGTGGAGCCCACTTGTTTTATTTTATAAGGTAAAGTTTGTCCTTTTTTGTTAATTTATGTAAAAGTAAGAGCATATATTTAATTGTCACATGTCTCTTGTCTCTTGGTCTGTTAAGAGACTTAATTATCTGATTTTATGTAGTCCATTTCGTGGTCAATGGTCAACATTGACCAACTTAGTCAATGTTGACCCAAACGGGCCCCACATTAGGGTTTTATTAATATTTTAATATTAAATTTGTAAAAATTCGTAAATTTCTGGAATTAAATTCCTAATATCATATAATATGATATTTTATTATGTTTAAAGGTAATTATAACCTTTTAGCCCATTTAAAACCAATTTAAAAGGCGATTACACAAAAACGTGCTTCAAGGAGTTTTAGTGCATATTTTGTGTCGCCAGGTGTTTCTGAGCTCTGTTTCCTTTGACAACGGTTTTGTTGTGTTCCTTACATGATACTTGATCATGGTATTCAATTTTATATCATTTAGAGGTCATTTGATTTTTAAGGTTTTCCTAGAGCACCATTTTGCCCTTTTTGACCTTGAAGCATGTAAATGCTTTTTCTTTGTGTTGGAGTGTTGTCCAACGGTTATAATATGTTTAATATTATGTTAATATACTTAGGACAAATTTTTAGGTCCTAAGAAGTTCATTTGGGTATTTATTTACCCTTAACAGTCAAAGGGTGCAACATCTTGCTTTGTGTTGACCACTGTTGTTCTCAGTTGACTTTTAAGGCATGTTTAGGCCTTAATTAATGTGATTAAATATTTAATCCATGTTTAATAAGTTTGGGGTATTTCAACTGGTTCATGAAGGAACATGTTATTAGGCGATGGTTTACTCAGTCTAATGCTAATTTAATTCTGTCAATGTCTTTGGTTAATGTGGGGACTCAAGCTGACTCTTGGTATTGGGGATTATCAAATTCAGTGAAGTTCAGTGTCAGATCTGCATATTATGGAATAAGAAACATTAGGTATGAGGAGGCTTCGAATTCCTCTAGCAATAACTGTGTTAGGTAGTGTTGTTCGTAAGCTTTGGAAGTGTGATGTTCCCCATGTGTTACATACTTCGGATGGTGGCTCCTGCATGGTATCATTCCTTGTAGGGCTATTCTACATAGAAGGTGTGGAGGCGGTATTTCCCCACATTGTTCCTGTGGTTGTTATGACTCTCTACTACATGCTTTCATTTTTTGTCTTGAAGTGCAAAAATTATGGCACTTAGCACAACTTGATCCTCCTTTATTTGTTCTTGATGATATGGGCTTTCAAGATTGGGTGCGCTTTGCATGCTTGCAACATGATATTTTGTTGTTATGGAAAATCTGGTTTGTAACTTGCCAGGTGTGAGGAGCCAGGATCCGAAGCTTGCTCATGGGGTGGTATCAGGCTGACTCCTTTCTAAAAACAACTATTGTTGCTAGGAAGAAGGAGATGTCACGCAAGGAGGACTATGGTTCATTCAAGGTTTTTATGAATGAGAGCTACTTGCCAGATGGAAGGAATAGGGTGGGGATGGTTTGCAGATGCAAGCCAGATGGAAGGTATGGGGTGAGGATGGTTTCCAGATGCAAGGATGGAGGATTTGTAGCTGCTGGCTTCAAAGGTGGTGGTGATGGCTACTCTGTGGCTATGGTGGAAGAAGTGGCGCTAGAGTATGGTTTGCAACGGTTTTTGTCATTAGGGCATGTGCAAGTTTGTTTTTTTTTTTTTGGATTGTAAACAAATTGTAGACTATATGAATGGGGTGAGGATGGTGGATGACAACGTTGCATTAGTTTTAAAAAGAGTTTAGGTTAGGAGCTTAAGCCTCAAGAAGACGTCATTTGTTTTTGTACCTAGGGGAGAGAATGTGGTGGCACATTTAATGGCTATGAGGGGTTTAGGAAGTTGGGAAGAGATGGATGTTTTTGGTATGCTGATGTTATTCCCTCTGATGTAATGAACTTATGCACTTGATTAATGACAAGTTTTATTTTCTTAAAAAAAACCCTTTATAAAAACAAGTTATATGACAACCGTAATCCACAATAAAGATATTGTAATCCGGGTATTAATGTATTACATGTATGAGTTATAGAAAACCACATCGAAAAAGAAAGAAATTAGTGAGTGTTTAATAATCAAAAGGGTTATTTTGCCTTCCAATTTGTTAATGCAAAAGTTTGATTGATCAAACTCAGTCAAAGATTGAGACTGAGTCGCAAACACAGAAGTCTGAGTTGCAAACTGATCAGAAGGCATGTCGGTTGCTGATGGAAATTTTTATTGTTTTAAACCAACCTTGAATATTAAGTTTGTTAGGACTTCAACTATAAATATAATTATCTGTTAGAGAAAATTCCAGTTTGATTTAATTGTTTAAATCGACTTGGAGAAGCTAAGTAGTTGAGATTTTATCTTTAGAGATTATTTATCTCTTAGAAAAAATCTTAGATACAAGATTAATAATTCTTGATTATGTATATAGCAGTTCGAGGGATTGTAAACTTAGAGATTTTGATTTCATTTTTTAGAAGGTAGTCTCTAGAGATCTCTGTGAAGAACATCTAAGTGTTGTAATTCGAGTAGAGAGTGTGTGAGTGGTTTCGAATTATGTGGTTACTCTGTTGAGTCATGTCTCAATGAGTGTGAGGGTGTATTAATCAGAATACGTGTTAGCGAGAAGCGAGTTTTCACATAAAATCATCTTTATGCTGTCTAATCTTTATCTCTCCTCTAGGTAGTTCTTAGTGAGACTATAACTCAACCTCTAAGTTCTTCGTGAGTAACTGGCTTAAGAAGAACAGTCCATAAATTTTCAATTGGTATCAGAGCAGGTTTCCCTTAGCAATCGAAAAGAAATATTCAGGGGTGATTGAAGATTAGTTCCTACAATGTCAAGGCTCCCAGACTCACCAAATTCAACTACTATTGCTGGTGTGAACTAATGGAGGATCAACTCATGTCGATAGGCTACGACTTATGGAATGTTGTCACAGAAGTTAAACTTGTTCCTTAGATTGTTGAAGGAGGAGTTTCAAAAGACAAGCCAAGGGCAAGATGGAACAACAACGATAAAAGGCTCTTGAGTAAGAACAAACAGGCTCTTAGAGTCAGAGTTTCATCTCTATCAGATTCAAACTAACAGAAGGTTATTGGAATACAAACTACAAAGGAGGTTCGGAACTTTCTCAAAACTGCCTATGCAGGGACTGACTCTATCAGAAACGTGAAAGTTAAACAGTTCAAGAAACAATTCAAAAACTTTAAGATGCAGGAAGGTGAGTCTATTACTTAGACGTTAGAAAGGTTTGATAAAACACTAGGTGACATGAAAGTTGTAGGTGTTACACTAGACAACAACACAATTAATGAAAGATGCCATGATATTCTTGGGAAAGAATGGCTCAACTACACCACCTTACTTGAGACTACTAAAGATCTGTCAAATACGTCCATAGAAGAACTCAGTTATGAACTCATGGTTTATGAAAGAAAGATGAATAAATGATTTATCTCTGAAAGCACATGACACAACAACAGAGTCATATGATGATGACTTTGATATAGATGGGGAAATTACCTCAATTGTAAATCGCATCCGGAGGCTAATTAGTGGACAACGAGGGTCAAAACGACAGTATGATCAGCACAAGTCAAAGAAAGAACCAATCATATGTTTCAAGTGTAACAAGCCTAGTCATCTTGTCAAGAATTGTCCTCCCTAGCAAAGAAAAATTCTCATACGAGGATCAACAAACCCTCACACACAACGACATCAGCATGAGGATATGTCATCTCAATTACAGACTCAGAACAAGAGGAGGAAACTCAGTTGTGCATGACGGCAGTTGCTCATGAAGACGATGATGTCAATACTAAGTACTTCATAAAGGAGAAGGATAACTTGAAGGACACACTCGAGAAAAAAGAGATGCTTACTAAATTAACCTCTGCACTCTCTGAGATAAAAGTATTGAAGCAACAGTATGTTACTGAGATCAGAGAACTCAAACATAAAGTGGAACATTTGAATAAGCCTTCAACTAAAGACTGTGTCTTCAAAAGTTTAGAAAAGCCAAAGATAAACTTTGTTAGTCATTTGGAAACTCGAATTCTTACACTTCCATGTTGGGCACAAAAAGAGGTGAATTCTCTTTTAGATCATAACAAATTACTGAAAAGGGAATGTGAAACTCTCTTGGGCATGCTAGCTAATGTAAATCAGAAGTTAGAGCTTCGGATACAGACTAATCTCACTAGGTATACTGGAAAGACCAATCTGAATCAAATGTTGCTGAAGAATAACTTAGACAAACGCGGCTTCAGATATATGTCTGAGACACCCAATCAAACCACTTAGTCTAAGACTGTAAAGTTAAAGACATATATTAAGAGATTTCGGTCAAAGTTGGCTTAATGTCGATACTGTCATCAGCTAGGACACAAATCAGAAGGTGTCTCAAATTGTTGAGAAAACAATTGCTGAAGTATCATCAAGAAGGAGTTCATACAAAACCAATAGATCACACACTGAAAGGTTTGTTTCTATCAACCATCCTAAGTCCGAGTCTACAACTAGGCTAAAACAAGTCTCGGTACCAAAGTCTAATTAGACCTATCAAACTCACCAAGTAGGCAGCTCATCTCTTTCAGATTTTTCATCTCCTTCCCAGTGATTAGTCCATGACACACTTCCTGAGGATCAGTCTGCGTATATTTCCTTAAAGATTACAACGATAAGCATGCTTTATTGTGAAACAAGCTCCACCTTAATATTCCAGGTTATTTTTGATTTGGCAAAAGGAGGAAATTTGTCTTGAACGCATATGGCTGCAATAATTTAGGGGGAACTTTCTCAGCTCCAGGCACAAGCTTCAGAGCAACGACAAATGAAGAACTACCTCAGCTCCACACACACAGAAGCAGTTACTCAGGGGGAACATACATCAGTTCAAGACTCGGAGTTTGCCCAATCAAAAAGGAGGAAATTGTTAATGCAAAAGTTTTGATTGATCAAACTCAATCACAGGCTGAGATTGAGTCATAGACACAGAAGTCTGAGTCATGAACTGATTATATATATACCAGTTCGAGGGATTGTAAAGTTAGGGTTTTTGATTTTGTTTTTGAGAGGGTGGCCTTTAGAGATCTTTGTGAAGAACATCAAAATGTTGTGATTCAAACAAAGAGTGTGTGAGTGGTTTCAAATTATGTGGTTACTCTGTTGAGATTTGTCTCAACGAGTGTGAGACTGTATTAATAAGAAAACGTGTTAGTGAGAAGTGAGTTTTCACGTGAATCATATATACACAGTCTAATCTCTATCTCTCCTTATTGGGATTATATTATGGTTTAGTAGTGTGAGCCCAACATATTGTTATAGGCCCAACGTAAAAGAGGGCAAGTCTATCTTTTGCTTATTTGATGTATGTTCAGTTTAGATATTCCTAGATACTCTAGATATTCTGTTTTATCTTTACAAACAGTTTGCATCAGTATAAATGCAATTAGGAACATAAACAGAGATGATGTACAAAACCTAAAGTCTTCAATACAGATATTCTACTTTTCTACGCCTATCATCTCTTCTACCGTATACTATATTCCATTATGGTATCAAGAGCAGTTGTTTTCCTGGGTTGAAATTCGCTTGCGGCAATGGCAGATGGAGAGAAGAATGCTGCGGGTGGCAAGAAGGTTGTGGAACCACCTTCAACCTCGACTGGGAGCAGTATAATTGATATTAATGATCCCATCCCATATATGTGCATTCTGTAGAGAATCCAGGCCTCAATTTAGTGGCAAAGTTTAACGGGACGGGTTTCTTAGGATGGAAATTCGATATGATAACAGCACTTAAATCCAAGAATAAGTTCGGGTTTGTGACTGGAAAGATAAAAATTCCGGATGAAGAAGATACCGTGCGTTATTCTGCCTGGGAGAGGTCATGTTCTTTGGTGGCTTCTTGGATCAAGAATTCACTCGGCACCAGTGCTCTTGAAGGCGTCCGGTATTGCGACGATCCCAAAGAAATATGGGATTCCCTTTGCTCTAATACATACTTTGAAGCGCACCCTCGCAGAGACAAGACAAGGAGAGGATTCAGTAGCAGAATATTATAACAAGTTGAAGCGCATCTGGAGTGAATTAGCGCAAGCAAAACCACCGAAGAAATGCAGTTGCAATGGATGCACATGCGGGATAAATCAGGCAATTAAAGAAGATTTAGATGAGGATAAACTACTTCACTTTTTGATGGGCTTGAATCGCAACTACATGTCTATTCGTGGGCAGATTCTAGCGATGCAAAAACCACCGAAGTTGGAGAAAGCATACTCGCTTATCCTTCAAGAAGAAGAACAGCGGGGAAAACCCGCGAATGACGATGCAATGTCATTCTATACACAAAAGACCACCAACATAGAGAGCGGTGCTACCAGAAATTTCAACAATAGCAAGGTCGAAGGTGATAAGCGAAGACAAATTTGCAATTACTGCAAAAAGGCGGGTCATGTTTCCGATAATTGCTATCAGAAGCAAAAGTGCAATTATTGTAAGAAGACTGGTCACACAGACAAAAAGTGCTATCATCTACACAGTCGTGAGAACGTTTTAGCGCAGAGAAAGAAAGCATATGCTCACAGCGTGAGGACAGAGGAACTGGTCGAACAGATAGCTAAACTAGAAGGGGGTTTCACATCATAGCAGATTCAGCAAATAACAGACCTGATTCGCACCGCCACGACAAACCCCAAAACCGAAAATCAGAGCTACTGTAACTTCTCAGGTAATCCCGTCCTCTGTCTCATGAATTCTCGTAGTTTGTTTGAGGGAAAGTGGATTTTGGATTCGGGGTCGACAAACCACATTACGGGGGCGACTTCGAATTTTTTGAGGATAGAGAAATCAGAAGGCGGTAAGAATGTTGTATTACTAGATGGAGGTTGCAAGTTATCGAATCGAAAGGAGAAGTACGATTTGGAAATGGTTTGAGGTTGAAGGAGGTGTTGTTTGTTCCGAATTTTCAATTTAACCTCATTTCTGTCCAACGATTGATAGAGGAATTGCACTGTGCCTTAATTTTTGATGGTACTGAGTGTTTTCTTCAGGACCGATCTACAAGGAGGAATAAAAGGCTGGGGCGTCTCTGTCATGGGCTGTATGTCTTGGACTTGGGTGAAACGAGACTGGGCTGCAGTGACACATGGGCCGGTACGGCACAACAGACGAGTTCGACTTCACTTGCTGGGCGGATGAATTCGAGCCCGTCATTATTGTCATCTAGTTTAGTTGCAGAACAAATAAAGTTGGGCCTTGCTTCTAGTTTTGTTTCTAAGGTAGAAAGTTTACATATTACGCTTGGACATGTACCGCTACGAAAGCTTGTTACAATTGGGTTACTCAAAGAATCAGATTTACCAGTTGATTTTGCATGTGATGTTTGTTACAAAAGTCGTGCTCAACGTTTACCCTTTCGCACTTCTTATATTAAAACAAACAGAGCTTTCGAGATGATACACATAGATGTATGGGGGCCTTTCCGGGTCGACACGTTTAATGGGTATCGGTATTTTGTGAGTTTTGTTGATGACTTCAGTAGAACTACTTGGGTTCATCTTATACGGCAGAAAGGTGATGCTTGGCAAGTTATTATTAATTACATACAAATGGTTGAAAGACAGTTTGAAACACAGGTTAAAGTGATTCGCACGGACAATGCCAAAGAGCTAGGAAGTTCCAACGATGGCAAGAACTTTTTCCTTAGCAAAGGTATAATTCATCAGACCACATGTGCTCATACTCCACAACAGAATGCGGTAGTCGAAAGAAAACACAAATATTTGTTAGAGACCTCCCGGGCTTTGTATTTTCAGTCACATGTACCGCTCGTATATTGGGGAGAATGTATACTCCATGCGGCTTATCTGGTCAACAGGCTGCCTACCAAGGCGTTAGACGGTAAGACACCGTATGAGAGATTACACGGGCATGCAGTGGACTATGAGAAGATTAAGCCTTTTGGATGTCTGTGCTATAAGACAATAGTGCATCCTAAGAACAACAAGTTCAGTTCCCGTGGGGAAGCTTGTGTTTATCTTGGCGATGATCCCCGCAAAAAGGGTTACAAGGTGTTAAGCATGGAAAGTCATACTGTTGAGGCTTGTCGCGATGTCAAGTTTCATACAACTATTTTTCCTTTTACACCAAGTGTTACAGGCAGTGATAGTCATGCTATCCATGCTCAGTCGTCTCCGATAGAGACAACAGATTCTGATGAGTCGCGGGTTTTGTTTGATGATGATCCAATCATCCGTGTTGCTCCTCCACGTGCAAATCCGGCTCCTGACAACCCCATAGTTGAAGATCCGGTTGTGCTACCAGAAGCAACAGAGACACACCTACGACGATCTAGCAGAGAGAGTCATAAACCCGGTTATCTGCAAGATTATGTCTGTAACACGGTCTTTCAAGATGTCTTGAATGAACGTGTATATCATGGTACTCAGGTTACTCGCAATCAGATACAAGGGTGTGAAAGTCTTACTGAGATAACACCACATACTTCTTTGGCTTTGTTCTCCAGTGCTTTTACTACCACTCCAGTGGCGGATATGCGAGAACCTACGAGTTATAGAGAGGCTGTTCAAAGCCATCATTGGCGAGAGGCGATGAATGCTGAACTACAGGCACTTAAGCAGAATGATACTTGGGATGTTGTCACCTTGCCACGCGGTCAAAAGGTCATAGGGTGCAAGTGGGTTTACAAGATTAAACTCAAGGCAGATGGGTCTTTGGAACGTTACAAGGCACGGTTAGTCGCAAAAGGTTTCACACAGCGTCATGGACTTGATTATCATGAAACTTTCTCACCGGTTGTCAAGCTCACGACTATAAGAGCTCTGATTACGGTAGCACTTCACAAGGGTTGGATTATTAATCAGCTTGATGTCAATAATGCCTTTTTACACGGCGACCTCGATGAAGAAGTTTACATGCGTATCCCGGATGGATTACATGTGGACGGTCATAACAAAGCTTGCTTGCTTAAAAAGTCATTATATGGACTCAAGCAAGCTTCACGACAATGGTTTTCCAAGTTAGGCAGTTTCCTTCGGACTCTTGGGTTTACTCAGTCGAAGAATGATTATTCTTTATTCTCTAAGACGACTGACAGAGGCAAGATGTTCTTTCTGTCTATGTGGATGATATTTTGGTTGTTGGACCATGTCAAGAAGAGATCGATAATATCAAGCAGGCGCTTGATTTGAATTTTAAGATCAAAGATTTGGGGTCGCTACACTATTTCTTGGGCATTGAATTCGTCCCTGCACATGGTGGTTGTGTTCTTTCTCAGCGAAAGTTCTGTTTGGATCTCCTACACGAGTATGATTGTCATCAACGACGTTCTACACAAGGTCCCATGGTCGTAGGGAAATCCTTGTTATCCGACGAAGGTGTTGTTCTGCGTGATCCTACGGTTTATCGACGGTTGGTTGGGAAGTTGAATTATTTATCTAATACTCGACCAGATCTCAGTTTTACTGTTCAAAACCTCAGCCAGTTCATGCAACATCCCACTGATGTTCATATGGCAGCAGCGCTCCATGCTCTTTGTTATGTGAAGGGTACTATCAACTATGGGATTGTTCTTACTAAGGGCACCAGTTCGACACTGGATCTCATGGCCTACTTGATTCCGATTGGGCTGCTTGTCCCAACAGACGACGGTCTGTTTCTGGGTATTACATATTTTTAGGAGATAGTCCGATCTCGTGGAAGACTAAGAAACAAGGCACAATCTCTCTTTCTAGTGCAGAAGCGGAATATCGTTCTTTGCGCCGTGTTACTACAGAATTGACTTGGTTGACACGCCTCTTGGCCGAGCTTGGTGTATCCAATATCACACCGGTCCCGGTCAAATGTGACAATCAATCTGCGATTCATATAGCACGCAACCCGGTTTTCCACGAGCGCACCAAACACATTGAAATAGATTGTCATTTTGTTCGCGAAAAGATACAGCAAGGCCTTGTCGACTTAGTCTACACACACACTACGACACAGTTAGCTGATATGATGACCAAGGTTCTTCCCGGGTCTCGATATCGTGAACAAATAATACGAATGGGCATGCATGAAGATTCCCAAGTCAAGCCTAGGTAATTTTGTTTACCTACGGCTTGCGGGGGGGTATTGGGCTTATATTAT
Organism: Limonium bicolor; assembly: GCA_023374045.1. Taxonomy (NCBI): domain Eukaryota; kingdom Viridiplantae; phylum Streptophyta; class Magnoliopsida; order Caryophyllales; family Plumbaginaceae; genus Limonium; species Limonium bicolor. Next base: position 393,749,353 of record CM041776.1, on the reverse strand, counting down.
GGTTTAGTAGTGTGAGCCCAACATATTGTTGTAGGCCCAACGTAAAAGAGGGCAAGTCTATCTTTTGCTTATTTGATGTATGTTCAGTTTAGATATTCCTAGATACTCTAGATATTCTGTTTTATCTTTACAAACAATTTGCATCAGTATAAATGCAATTAGGAACATAAACAGAGATGATGTACAAAACCTAAAGTCTTCAATACAGATATTAAATGCAATTAGGAACATAAACAGAGATGATGTACAAAACCTAAAGTCTTCAATACAGATATTCTACTTTTTTACGCCTATCATCTCTTCTACCGTATACTATATTCCATTACTCCTTCATCTAGTTCATAGTTAGTGAGACTATAACTCAATCTGTAAGTTCTTCGTGATTAATTGGCTCAAAAATAATAGTTTAGGAATTTTCACAATTGATTTTAAAATGGAACCCTGCATGATTGTTGGACCTCATTAAGTTCCTACAAGTGTGTCTCGTGTTTACACTGAGTATGATTGGATGTCAAGTACATCAACTCTAATTGGTAGGTATGATTGCCAACAAAATAATTTATGGTCTTACTTGTGGGTATAATGGTATGAAGCCCGCAAGTCAATATAAAGAATGGCCAGGAGATAGAAATGTAACATTTCAGCTGGATAGGATCACATCTTTATATCTCTTTCTCACTAGCTCCGTGCCCAATCTAATCAATGTGCTGCTGCTGATTTATGCGGATAATTAATAAGGATCGATGAATAGCACCATCTATAACATTAATTAATACCCATAGTAAGCTGTATTTTTTGATAGTAACATAAAACTGTAAATGATATCAATCGCGATTTTTTTTTTTTTGAAACTAATCGTGATATTTACATGAAGGACAATAGACAATACAATCTTAACAAAATTTATCGTGCAATAAGTAATCGGTCTAATCCGTTTGCATATATGAGAGTATAAAATTTTCGATTTTAATCGTCTAATCGACAAGAGAATTACGGTTTCTGTTTTGTATTTCATTATGGGCATATGGGTCTTATCTTTTTTTTTTTTTTCTATACAGACATATAATTAGAGGCACATGGTCAAATAGATCACATAATTGTGATAAATATCAGAAGTAATATTAAATCAAGACCACCTATCTCCCTATAGTTTATCCCTACATCTCTTACATGACCTATGAAGTATTCTTTTAACTTCTTTTAGGCTCTTTCCTTCGAATCAACTTGCTAATACGAGAAAATTTGTCAAATCCTAGGGTGGGTGTCTCAAGACGTTGTTCCTTACTAAACTTAGACTTAGCTAAATTTGCCTACTCACTCATGACATTGGCTCCATAATCTTCCTTTATTGTCTGAGCCATTTGAGGGCCGTCAACATTAAACGGGACACCCAAGCTCACGCGCTACCCACATAGTTTATCTTGCTTCTTCCTGCACATAGACTTCCTTGGAATATTGCTCTATAGTCTTTGAGCTTTATCTGCCTGTTATCATTCCCTGATTTTCTCTATTGTTTTCTAATATATATATCAACTGACTATACAACCTTTACAATAATAATAAATATTGTATAAGTATAAGTAAACAAAACATGGTAGTACTGTAAAATAATATAAAGTATGATAGTTTCATAACCCCTAATACTAATCTTAATTAACAAAATTTGCGTCTAAGTATGATCAACTTGTTAAGATGATGAAGACATTATTTATTTATTTATTCTATAAAAGATGATTAAGACATTAGTTAGTCCGATAATATCTTGAGCCACAGCAACTTAGTATATAAAAAGTAAAACTATAAAATGATATTTGTGGAATCACCGTTGGGTCGATGGCGGGCAAGTGTTATTCATTACTAACTTTAGGACTATCTTGGGCATAGATTTTGTGACGGCCTCATTATTTATGTGTGGGATGGATGTAATCTTATCCATTTATATCTTAATCTGATCGCGTGACTCGTTTATCATGATTTTTGTCCTCACGGTTGCAGATTGAAGAAGTTAACAAAGTGGGTGGTCCCACTGCCCATTACTCAGCCAGTAAAAAAATGTTATCTAGTACAAATTCTGAAACTAAAATTGCATGTGCATGATATTTTTTCTTTTATAATATCTTAATAATATAACTAATTATTGTTATTATAGAATGCTTCATCAGTTATAAAAAAAACTATATATCCATATATTGTACAATAATTTTGTAATCTTATTATATTATTTTTTATACATATATGTAAAAATGTAGGTCAAAGGAAAAGATATATAAAGTGTCATCTTGTTTATCAATCAATCAAGCTCTATAAACCGAAATATGCTAATAAAATATCACAATGATCAATATGAACAGCTAAAGAAAAAGATATATAACAATTAGTGTCATTTTTCTATAATAGTGATGGAAACGATTATAGAATATTGTGTATATGTTTCTAATAATTGGTGGAAACGTTTATAAGCTATCGTGGATATGTAAAATTCAAGGTTAATGAATACATAAAACCGAATCCAGCAACTCAGTTTATTGTTTCTAAGCGTTTATAGTATTCAGGTTTATCAATCATTCAAGCTCTATGAACTGCTAAATGATACAAAAATATTCTTATACATTATGATTCGATAAGAATGGTCCAACGAACAAATATATAACAACTAGAGTCATTTTTTCTATAATATTGATGGAAACGATTATAACAGGTTGGGTATATGTTTCTAACCATTAGTGGAAACATTTATAAGTTGTCCTAGATATGTAGAAACCAAGGTTAACGAGTATGTAAAATCAAATCCAATAACTCAGTTTAGTGTTTCTAAACATTTATAGACTTCACATTTATCAATTAGTCAAGCTTTGCAAACTGATAAATTCTAAGAAAATATTCTAATGCACAACTATTAGATAAGAATAGCCAAGGGAAAATATATAAAAGTTAGTGTCATCTTTTCTATAATAGTGATGAAAACAATTATATAAGGTTGTGTATATGTTTCTAATCATCAGTGGAAGCATTTATATATTATTGTGGAAAAAAAAAGCAAGGCTAAACAAACACGTAAAATTGACTCCAAAAACTCAGTTTATCGTTTCCCAACGTTTATAACATTCACGTTCATCAATAAGTCAAGCCCTGTAAACTGATAAATGCTAAGAAAATATTCTTATACACAATTATTCGATGAGAATGGCCAAAATGAAAAGATATATGACAGTTAGTGCCATAATTTCTATAATAGTAATTGAAACAATTATAAAAGATCGTGTACATGTTTCTAGTCATCAATGGGAATGTATGTAAGTTATGGTGGATATGTAAAACCCAAACATATCCTATAATCCCAAATCATTGAAGGTTTATTTTTGGGTTAATGTAAAGTGTTTAGAGTCTTCCAAGAAATTGTAACACTACAGGGATATACAAAAAGTGAATAACAAAAGAATATACACTAAACCCTAGAGATACCCTAGGAATGTTAAATCATCAAAGGTTTATTTTAGAGTTTGATGTCAAAGGTTTAGGATCAAATCTGCCGAGAAATTGTAACATTAAAGAGTATAAAAATGAATCACAAAAAATACCTTAAACCCTAGAAATACTGTAGAAATAATTTATGCGGATTTTTTTGAACTTAGAATAAAATCACACATTTTAAATTTAGTGTTTTCATATCATTTTATTTTATTTAGTATGAGTAAGGTATTTATATTTGAACTGATATTTACCAAATTATTTTTTGCATATATGTGTAAACACCAAATAATATTAGAGTTTGAAAAATATTATTTAATAGTTTTCTACATATGTGCATAGAGATATATAAAAGGTACAAATAATTCTTGATTTATCTTATAATAATTTAAACAAGTATATTATTTAAATTTTGTAAAAAAATAAGTGAAAAGGCTAGACAGATATATGAAGGCCTATTAACAAGTTATCTTGAAAAAGACATATTAAAAAAACAAAAGATAAGTACGCATCCCTCCTCCGACTTGTCTCTGCTTGAAGGACCATTGGGTTTGAGAGGAAGAAGCTGACATAATATTGACTAGAGAAATAAATAAAACAAAACAAGTCTCTTTACTTTTATGGATGGCTAAGATTAAAAGTTTTTCCAATACAATGTTGGGGCTTTAATACGTCTGAGATGGAAATAATGCGTCCGTCCCCAAAGCCGGCCCCGTCTATCTTCCAAGCGCTATTACAAATTGTTATGGTTTTTGTCTATGGGTTGTTCGACCACAGCTTCTAAAAGCTACTTATCCTAGCTTTTAGTTTGAACTGTGAAATGGTATTTCCCTGAATTCCTAATGATCTTCTGTCTAATTCACTAGTCGGGTTCCTACTCTATCGTCAAGCCCTTCGAGATCTATCAAGTTACCTTGTTACCGAGTAAATTGAGTTCAAGGGAGGGGTGAGAGAGATTCACAACAACAATGCAACAGTAAGAATTCTCAAGTATGGATCGCGTGTCTTTAATTGAGGGGGTGAACCCTTATTTATAGTGTTTCTCACAGGCTTCCTGACCTATCACAATGTGCCAGTCTGACACATAAATATCTTGGTAGGCCTACAAAATATCTAATGAGTATCTTATCATAATTTCTCTACTGTCGACCGCTACTTACACTCGCCCTGCTCTTCTATCGACCGGTCACACGCGACAGGTCGTTACTCGTGCTATATTTGACATATTTGGTGACCGGTCACAGATGATCGATCGTTTCTTATACTGCATCCCGCCTTCCTGGCGCCCGGTCACAAATGACCGGGCGCAGTGACACTTTTAGTGACCGGGCACAGACGACCGGTCACTTTCTATACTGTACTCTGGGGTTTCTGGCGACCGATCGTTTTCGACCGGTCACTGCTTGCGGTCTGGTTGGGGTCTTCTGTACCTAGTCAGGAACGTCCGATCGTTGCCTTGGCCTTCCTTTTCCTCTCCCCTTGCTCTATTGGGCCATCGTTCTTTCTTTGAGGCTTCTGGACATATTTTCACCTCTTCATCAGTCCCACAAGTTCTACTTTTGGCGTCTTAAACGGAGAAAGTAGAACTTAGAACCTGGTTCTTCCGGTCTGGCTTGGAGGATGAAAAAATTTCGCCTTTGCGTCAGGTCTTGTCTTCTTGTTCCCTATCTTCTAGTCCCACAAGTTCCACCTTTTCCTATCGGAAAAAGGGTGAGACTTCTTTCGGTCCGTGCGGTGCGCGTGCTACACTCGTGCCACACTCGCGCTTGTGCTTGTACGGAGTAGCCGTTACGGAATTCTTATCACCTCGTGCCAGCTGTCGCTGTGGAATGTGCAGAGTCTCTATACTTTTCCTGTAAAAAGTGCTTTTTTGTTTGTTTTTATATTTTAAATATTTCAGAAATTATTTTACTGCTTTTAAAAGGCTTCTGGGGGGAAAACACCTTCTCTCTCCTTCCGCCTGTTGCACTTCGCAGATTTTCGTGCCTCCTTTCGCGATTCGCAGGTTTTCGTGCCCTCTTCGTTTTGCTTCGTCTTCTCCGATTACTCTGCTCCCACACCTTCTCTGCTCTAATGGCATCTTCCAGCTCTAAGATGGCTTGCACCTCTGCTCTTAACGCCATCGAGGGTTCCAAATCGGGGGGTAAGTTCCGTCAATCCTTCTTGAAACCTAAATCTCCCTACTCCAAGAAGGGAGCCGTTACCTAGCATTTTGGATGTTAAGGCTCTTGATTCTCTTCTCGTGAAAGTGGAAGTCCCTATTGGGACTCAGATTTTCCTTCCCTCCGACGATTCGCATCCTCTTGACGATTTCGGCCGCGGCTATGTCGTATACACCGACTTCTTTTTACGGGGAATGAAGGTTCCTCCCCATCCGTTCGTGTTAGGCTTTCTGATTCTCCGTTGTTGCACGCTTGCTCAGCTTCATCCGAAGGCGGTGTGCCAACTTCACGCCTACGTTGCTCTCTGCGCCGAGGTTAAGGTTGTGCTTTCTGCTACAGATTTCATCCAGTTCTTTACCAGCAGGGTCGATACTGGTAGTTTGACCATAACCAACCGGACTGGGTACTCGCTCTTCGAGTATAAGAAGCTCGCTCAACGCTGGAATGCTCGGTGGTTTGTTATCGTTCCACCTCCCGGGCGATACCTTGGGGTTGCCTACTGCCCTTCAATTATCAAAGGCTCCCTCTACTGCCCTACGTCACCCAAATCGGAGCTCCCGATGTCACGGATTCTGAGGACGGAGAGCCATCGCCATCCAAGTGTGGAGGAGTTTTTCACCAACGTACGTCTGGCCGCACTTACGCACTCCGAGAGTAAGAACTTCGTCCTCTGTTTCTTAATCATTTTGGCTTTGCCTCGGTTTCTTGTGTCACTCACGCTTTTCTTCTTGTCGCAGATTTTCCTCAACTCGGGGCAAAGGTGGGCCCCTTCTACAGTTGGCAGCTGGTTTCCTTCAAGACGGGGGATGGAAAGGTGGATTACTATGCTACCCTGAATGTCACGGGGAAAGCGGCTCTTCGCGAAGAGGAGGCAGTACCTGCTGGCAAGAAGAGGCCTGGAAAAGAAGCTGAACACTCAGCGAAGAAACAGAAGCAGGAAAGAGTCAGAGAAGAGGGGTCTCCGAGGACACCGGAGACCCGGTCGCCTGATGTTGCTAACCAACCAGGTACTTGGTATACTAGCCCGGGTTCCGGGCGTCGGGTGTTTCTCCCTCTCACGCCTGGGTCAGATCTCAATCTTAGTCCGTGGGGAGAGAGAGCTTGTGTGTGCAGTCTCGACCTTTGTATTTTTACTTGTTCTGGCTTTGTCGTTTTTATTTCCTTATCCCTTGTGGTTATTGCTTTCGGTTGGCTGTTTTCTCTTGATGCCTTTCTCCGTTTTTGAGGTTATTTACTAATGTGTGTGTTTTGCTGCTTTGCAGCTCCCGAGGCCTGGAATTCTGGGGCCGAGGAGAGGATGGATGTAGGCCAGCCTGGCGCGGGCGTGGCGCCTGGCCAACCAACCTTCACTCAGCACCGCCAGAAGGCCCTTCCCTCGAAGGCTACCGGTAGAGTGAAGCATGCTGCCAAGAGGGTGAAGGCCTCCGAAATCATACAAATTGAGGGGTCGGATGCCACGGGTACCTCTGCTGAACAGGATCCCCTGAAGGAGACCGTCCCCTCTGGGCCCGGGGCTTCACTACCCGGGGAAGCGGTCGCGGGGTGGGCGCCGCGCCGGGCGCTACTAAGAGAGTTGGAGCTGTTGAAGGCGTGGAGTACCGGGCTGTGCCTGATAACCTGGAGCTGCGCACAAAGGCGAAGGAGGATACTAATGCCGCCTCGTCGTCCTCACCTCCTCCTCCCGCTAGCGATTCCTTCTGCGGGCTGTCTGATAAGGAAGGGTGGTTCTATCACCGTGGCCAGCCTCTTCCTTTACTGCCCGTGACGGAGTCGCCTTCCTACTTCGAGTTGTGGAAAGAGGCAATTCGCTGGTCCGACGTTCCTGACGGTCTCTTTGCCCCCATGAAGACCGTGACCGCGGCCAAGGAGAGGCTAAGGATTGGGGAAAGTGGAGCGGACGCCATCATGCGCCATTCTTTCCCACTGGACAACTTGCTCGACCTCATGTGGCAGGGGATCTACCGGGTGAGTGGCTTGCTCTGGTTTTAATTCTGGTGTTGCACGCTCCCTTTAATCCTTTCATGCTCATCATTTTATTTTGTATAGACGATGACTTTTGCTCAGAGTGTGGACGTGCACACACGGGCTCTCCGCTCAAAGCTTCGCCTCGAGGAATGCCGGGCCCGCAACGCCCAAGAGGAATTAAGGATAGAGCGGTCTTCTAACAGTATCTTCGTCGACACCGTTCAGGACGAGATTACCAGGAGGGTGCGTGAGCAGACCGCGACCATGAAGAAGGAGCTGGAAGATGCTCGCCGAACGTGCACGAGGCGGAGCGATAAGTATGAGGAGCAGTTGAAGAAGCTGCGAGAGGAAAACTTCTCCCTCAAGGGTCAGATCCAGCCGCTGGAGACAGAGATTGCCTCCCTAAAAAAGGTATGAAGTGAGTTTGCTGACGCCCGGTTGCGTGCTTTTTCTGATTTGGAGTCCTTGGTGGGGCAGGCCCGGGCTTCTCACGGCCAAGAGGTGGAGAGTCTTCGTGCTGAGAAGGCCGCTTTGGCACAGGAGAAAGCGCTGCTTGTTGAGGACAAGGCTAAGCTCGCGCAAGAGCTTCGGTCCGCTTCCGAGGCGAATGCCCTTCTTAAAAGGGAGCTGTCTTCCTCCGAGGCAAAGGTGGCTGAGGTGGTCCGTGAGGGCGAGGGCCTAGCTTCCGAAAAGGAGAGGTTATCTGCTGAGCTTCGCAAGCTATCCAGTGAGCTCGCAGCCTCTGCGGAGCAGCGGCTTTCCTCCGAAGAAAAGATGAAAACGCTGGAAGAGGAATTGGCTCGGCTGCGGCTTGAAAACTCCGAGCTGGCCATGAGAGGTAATTTGTACTTTCCTAATTGTCCTTTGTGGCTCTTCTCGTTCCCTCTAATAGAAGTTTCTTTTTTTACGTAGGCTCGAGGTATGGGAACTCCGTGGAGGGGCTGGAGAAGTTAAATCTGCGGATCGACGACCTTGAAGAGGAGTTGATTACCGCGAACGCTAATCGTGACCGGTACCGGGCTTATGCTCAGACCCTGGAGCAGCAGGTGACTGGCCTTGAGGCTTATTCTCAGAAGGTGCGGGAAGACTTGCAGCAGCAGAGTACGAAGCTTTCCCACCTGAAGGAATTCTTTACCTCTCAATGCGGGAGGATGGTTAAGTCGTGCCGCCAGACCGTCTTGAGGTTCTTTGTGAGTAAGGGCGAGGTCATGGACGACGGCCTCTACCGGGAATTGGGCTTTAAGGAAGTTGCGCAGAAGACTACTTTCACGAGGTGCTCGAGAGGTTTGGGCGTCTTCCTGGAGAGACGTGCTTTGTTCCTGGCCAAGCATCTTTTCTTCCTCCCGGGAGCATCGCGCCTCAGGGTGGTGTGGGTCTTCGGTCCTCTGCTGGGAAGTCTGGGTCCTCGGAGAGTGTTCTTCAGCCTGGTGAGCAGCAGACTATACAAGAGGCTGGTGCCATGAATCCGGATTCAGCAAAGGAGGCTTAGATAGGCTTTAGTTTCTTTTTCTTCTCTTTTCCCCTTTTCTTTTGATCTCGGATGTACATACTTTTTAATGGTTAATGAAGTTTATTGACAGTTGCTTCTTTAGTTAGCGTTGCCTCTATTTCGTGACCGGTCATGCCTAGCACCCGGTCGTTTCTATTTTAAGCATGTGACCGGTCGTACTCAGCGACCGGTCGTTCTATTTTAAGGATGCGACCGGTCGTTACTCAGCGACCGGTCATTCCAGTTTAAGGATGCGACCGGTCGCGTTCAGCGATCGGTCGTTCCTATCTGTTTTTTCCATATCCTTGCTTTTGATAGCCAAGCGATGGTACTTACGGTCGTTCCCCTTTCTTTCCTTTTTCTCCTAAGAGGGAGAAAGAGTTTCGAGGGGGTTCTGACCAAGGTACGGTGTGGCGTCCCACACCTAATGATTCACCCATTACAGGCGACCAGAGCTCCTCGTGTTTCCGGAGGTGGGTTTTTTTTTTTGTTTTTGTTCTTGCTTGAGTGTGACAACTCGTGACAAGATTTTCAGGGCATTGCATCCTGTAGGGCATGGCCCGGGTGTTTCTTTTTGTTTTTGGGGCTTTCATAGCCGCCGGGACATAGCTCGGGTCTTTCTTTCAATGCACGGATACTTAAAAATAATCCCATTTTATTGACGTTTACAAAGCATTACATCGATTTTCACACATAAAATTTCTTGAGGCATTCTGCGTGTCAGGAATGGGGCAACTCGTATCCCTCGACATTCTTTAGGTGATATGAGGCTCGCCCAACCCTTTGATGGGCAATATAAGGACCCTCCCACTGAGGATCAAGCTTCTTGGGTTGCTTAACTTCTCTCAGAACTAGCTCGTCAAGAACGAAGCTCCGTTCCCTGACCTTGCGGTTGAAATATTTCTCCACCTTCCTTTTGTCTTTTACCATCCGCGCGGCCGCAACGGCTCTTCTTTCTTTGAGCAGGTCCAGGCTATCCTTTATTCCTTCACTGTTGAGCCGCTGGTCATAAGATTCCCAGCGGATTGACGGGATCATGATCTCAGCTGGAACGACTGCCTCCAAGCCATACGTTAATCTGAAGGGTGTTTCTCCGGTCGGTCCTTTTTCCGTCGTTCGGTAGGACCATAGGGTTTGGTGCAGCAGTTCGGCCCAACTTCCCTTTTTTCCTCCTAACTTTCTTTTCAGAGCTTTTATGATCTGCCCGTTTACGTTCTCAACCTGCCCGTTGGCTGGGGATGTGCTACCGACGCGAACCTTATCTCTATCTTCCACTGCTCACAAAATTTCCAGAAACTATCACAATTGAACCGTGTCCCGTTGTCAGTTATTATGGTTCTTGCGACCTTTTGGCCGTGATGGATACGGTTGGCATTGCTTCAACCCATTTTGTGAAGTAATCGATGGCCACATATGCAAACTTGAACCTCCCGAGAGATGCTTCCGGGAACGGGCCAATGATGTCCAGCCCCCACATTGCGAATGGTACCGGGGATAGTATGGCCTTTTGCACGGCCGGGGGGTTATGTATCCTGCTGCCGTGTTCTTGGCATCTGGCGCATTTCCGGATGTACTCCTTGCAGTAGTTTTGCATTCTTGGCCAGTAGTAACCAAGCCTCATGATCTTGTGGGCCATGGCCCTCTCCCCTTGGTGGTTTCTGCAAACCCCCTCATGTACCTCCCTTATAAGTTCGCTTCCGTCCTCGTCCGTGACGCATCTAAGGGCGGGCCTTGCAAACGATCTTTTGTAGAGGTACCCTTCCTTGAAGAAGAATGATGCCGCTCGTCTCTTCACGATCCTAGCTTCTTTATCCTCCACGATCGGGGTCATCCATGATTCCTCAGGTACGAGAGGTTCAGTCGTCAGGACTTGGGTTTCGTCGACGCTCGGATTGGTTTTGGTTTCTAACCATACCTTGTCGGTACCCTTTTGGCCATGCTCGCTAACTTTGCTAGTGCGTCCGCTTTGGCGTTCTTTGCTCGGGGGAGGTGCTTCAGCTCGCATCTTGAGAAGCTTGCTTTTAGCTCTTGAACTCTGAGTAAGTACTTCCAGAGTTTCTCTTCCTTACCTCATATATGTTGTCATTTTGCCGGGTGACCAGCATGGAGTCTGAGTATACCTCTAGGTCCGTCACGCCTAGGGCAATGGCAACCTCCAGGCCCTGAATGAGAGCTTCGTACTCGGCCTCATTGTTTGTTACTTCGAATTCCAATCGGAAAGCATAGTTGAGGTCTCGCCCGTCAGGAGTTTGGACTACAATCCCCGCCCCTGCTCCTGTCTTGCACCGGGCCCCGTCCACCTGGATGATGAAGGGAGTGAGCGGCTTTCCTTCTTCTTGGTCGAAGCTGGTCTCTGTTATAAAGTCCGCTAGAGCCTGAGCTTTGATCGCCGTCCGCGGTAGGAAGTGGATTTTGTACTGGGTGAGTTCGACTGTCCAGCTTACCATGCGCCCTGATGCGTTTGGATTATTTGTTATCTGCTTTAACGGCTAGTTGGTTCTGACGAAGATTCGATGTGATTGGAAATACGGCCGCAGCTTCTGGGATGCCACCACTAGAGCAAAAAGGATTTTTTCGATGTTGGTGTAGCGTCTTTCTACAGGAGTTAGGATCTTCCCGGTGTAGTAGATGGTAATTTGCTTCTTTTCATCTTCCATGATCAAGACTGCCGCTACCGCCCATTCTGATGCGGATAGGTAGAGGTATTGGTCTTGGCCGGGTGCTGGGACCCCTAGCTTGGGTAGTTCTCGGAGCATTTCTTTGATTTTCTCGAAGGCCTCTTTGCATTCTTGCCCCCACGGGAACTTATTGTTCTTCCTTAAGATGTTGAAGAATGGGATTGTCTTTTCCTGTAGTTTTGAACAGAATATGCTTAAGGCCGTGAGTCTCCCGTTGAGGGCTTGGATGTCCTTGATGCTTCTGGGAGGGCTGAGGTCGAGAACCGCCTGGCTCTTTTCCAGATCCACCTCTATTCCTCGTTGGCCAACGATGAAACCAAGGAATTTCCCCTTGGTTACCCCGAATACGCATTTCTCTGGGTTCAGCTTAACCTGAAATTTGTCGAGTGTGGTGAATGTCTCTTCCAGGTCTTTCATGTGCTGTTATTTTGACGGGCTTTTCATGACTATGTCGTCCACATTGGCTTCCACATTTCTTGAGAGTTGTCCCGGGAATACTTTATCAATCATCCTTTGGAAGGTTGCACCGGTATTTTTCAATCTAAACGACATTACTTTGTAGCAGAAGATTCCCGCTGAGGTGACGAAGGAAGTTTTTTCGGAGTCCTCCTCATTCATCTTTATCTGGTTATATCCAGAGAACGCATCCAGGAAGCTTAGATGGAACTTTGGGCCGATGAGACGACCAGTCGATCTATTGATGGCAATGGGTAAAAATCTTTGGGGCATGCCTTGTTTAAATCGGTGAAATCTACGCACATTCTCCATTTTCCGTTAGATTTCTTTACCATAACCACGTTTGCCTGCCATTTGGGATATGACACCTCCCTGATGAAACATGCCTGTAGGAGTTTCTGGACTTCATCCCGAGCGGCTTGGTCTCTCTCTGCCCCGATTACCCTCCTCCTTTGGCGGATTGCCGGGTGTGCTGCGTCCACGTGGAGGTTATGCTGGATAACGCTTGGGTCTATTCCGGGCATTTCCTCTGTGCTCCAGGGGAACGTGGCCCTTCTTTTTTCCAGGAATCTTGTTAGATGGGTTTGTTCTCCACTGTCAAAGGCATTTCCAATTTCAAAGAATTTGCTGGGGTCAGTTCGCAGAGGTACCTCTTTTGGGAGATCCGCGGGAGCCTCATACCGCCCTGTTGTTTCGTCGAGGAGGGGGAGTTTTCCCTTGAATTCCTTCTCAGATCTCACGGTCTTGACGGTCTCGTCTGCTGGCAGGTCTTCCATGATTCGCACCTCACATACCCGTGCCACTTTCTGGCTTCCTCTTACTGTAACGAGTTTCCCTGATCTGGTCAGGTACCTCATCTTCAGGTGGTGGGTGCTACATATGGCTCTGAAAGCGTTTATCCCCGGTCGCCCAAGGTACATATTGTACCCGGAGAGTCCAGGAAGAATGAAGGCCGTCAGCTTTTCCGTGCACCTCTCATCCCCCTGTCCTAGGGTAATGGTGAAGTCGATGCTCCCTGGGGACTTAGCCGAGATTCCTCCCACAAAACCCCCCAGCACGGCTGAATAGGGTTTGATCCTATCCTCCGGTATCTCAAGCTTCCTTACCGCTTCAACAGAAATGACATTTGCACCTGCTCCGCTGTCGACCAGGATCCCTTCCATCATGTGGTCATTCACCTAAGCTCTTATGACGAGCGGGTCATTATGCGGGTACAGGACTCCGTCCTCATCATCCTCGGTGAAGTATATTGGGGGAAGTTTTTGATGTTTTGCCACCTTCTTGTCCGGAAGTTCACGGTGAACCTCATGGACGTGTCTTTTCCTTTCGCTGGGGGTCAGGGGCCCTACCTCCGAGAATAGTCCTGTGAACATTCTCAAGGAGAGTTTTGTTAGTTTTTTTTTATTTTGCTTTATTAATGTTGTTTATTTGTGAGCTTATAACATGAGAAACTTTTATCGAGATGCAAGCATTTATCATTTTCGTATATACGGTAAAAAGAGCTTTTATGGAATGGTAACGCGCTACAGCCTCCCGGGGGGTACAAAGATGACTCTTCCTTCCTAAAGGAACACTTCACACTCTTTTCTAAAGAGTTACCCTGAGCGATCTACAGACCTGTGATTACCCCGAAGGACTTGCTATGATCCAACTCCGGGTGGACCTCCTCTTTTGTCTTGGGTCGAGAGGACTGGCCACCAGAGTGATGTCTATGCTGGCCTCCCCTTCCTTTCCTCTTGTTTTCCTCGATCAACCTCATCTCCTTGGCGAGGTTCACACAGTTGATAGTTCTGTGGCTGCGGTGCCCGTGGTATTCACAAAAGGCTACCGGTACCTCTCCTGGGTTAGGCTTTCTTGGTGGGGGTAAGAGTTCTCCCCTCACAGCGGCAGCGTACTTCCCTGGGTCTATCTGTACTGTCAGGAAGGTCCTGGAGCTCGAGGCCTGCTGCCCCTGGGCGGCCGGGGTCTTGGAGTAAGGTTTGTATCGGGTTCCCCCTTGGTGTGAACTTCCGGTCGCGATTGCCCCTCCTGTCTGGCCTCCCTTCTTCTCACTCGCGGCAGGAGCTTTAAAGTTGTTGAGCAGTTCCTTAGCCTTATTCTCCGCAACTTCTGACTTGAGGAAGTCGTGGATCATCTCGGCTAGCTCCCCATGCGACTTTGGCGCCTTGGAAGCTATCTTTCCAGCGAGACGGGGGTGAGCCAAGCCGTTACCAAAGGCTTTGATCAGTATCTTTTCATCGATGTCGTCAATTTCTGCCACCTGTTTGTGGAATCGCTCACTATACTCCTTCACGGTCTCCCCTTTCTTCTGCTTTACATCCATGAGCTCTATCATCTCTCTTTTTACCTTTTTACTGGTCGCGAAGTACTGTTGAAATTCCTCAGTCAACTGCTTGAAGCTGGAGATAGACTGAGGCGGCCTAGACGAGATCCAGCTCAATGCCCTCTTGGAAAGTGTCCCGGGGAATAGGTTGCACAAGGCAAGAGAGCCAATCCCCTAGGTGTCTATGGCGAACATGAACTTCTTGATATGCTGAGCAGGATCTCCAGTGTCGTCGTACTTTTCCACCGCCGGAGCGACGAAGTGGGGCGAGAGCTTGGCTCTTCAGATCTTTTCGGAGAATGGGTATAGGCTCATATCGATGGAGTCATCCTCTTCCTCCTCCTCGATGGTGATTAAGGCCTCCCCTCGGGTACCCTTTTTTCCGTCGTTGCTTCCCGCCGCGTCTCGACCTTTCAGGAGATCGATCGCTTCCGACATTTCCTCCCACTTTCGCTGGAATTCCTCGTCTCTTTGCATCAATTCCTGCTGCAGGAGCTTGTTTCCTTCCATGATCTTCTCGTCGATGGATCTGGTGAGGCTCGTCAGCATGTCCTTCAAATCCTTCTTGGAAATGGAGTCGTGGGTCGTCTCGGGTCCAGTGCTTCCGTCGTTGGTTTGCAAATTCTTCCTAGTTTTGGGTGCCATCTTCGTACCTAACCTGCAAAAACACAGTTCCGATCTCAGATGTGTCGATTTCGTATGTTCTCCAAAATTATTACTCTCATCGGTGGACTCGTGGTTGCTGGATCTGAGTTGTTTGTTTCCCACAGACGGCGCCAAAATGAAATGGTATTTCCCTAAATTCCCAACGATATTCTGTCCAATTCACTAGTTAGGTTCCTACTCTATCGTCAAGCCCTTCGAGTTCTATCAAGTTACCTTGTTACCGAGTAAATTGAGCTCAAGGGAGGGAGAGAGAGATTCGCAACAACAATACAACAGTAAGAATTCTCAAGTATGGATCGCGTGTCTTTTATTGAGGGGGTGAACCCCTATTTATAGTGTTTCACAGGCTTCCTGACCTATCACAATGTGCCAGCCTGACACATAAATATCTTGATAGGCCTACAAAATATCTCATGAGTATCTTATCCTAATTTCCCTACTGTCGACCGCTACTTACACTCGCCCTGCTCTTCTATCGACCGGTCACACGCGACCGGTTGTTACTCGTGCTATATTTGACATATTTGGCGACCGGTCACAGACGACCGGTCGTTTCTTACACTGCATCCCGCCTTCCTGGCACCCGGTCACAAACGACCGGGCACAGGGACGCTTTTAGTGACTGGGCACAGGCGACCGGTCACTTTCTATGTTGTACTCTGGGGTTTCTGGCGACCGGTTGAAAACGACCGGTCACTGCTTGCGGTCTGGTTGGGGTCTTCTGTACCTAGTCAGGAACACCCGGTCATTGCCTTGGCCTTCCTTTTCCTCTCCCCTTGCTCTATTGGGCTATCGTTCTTTCTTTGAGGCTTCTGGACATATTTTCCCCTCTTCAAGCTCCCTTTAGTTAACATATAATAAGTTGACATATTTGCAGTAGGTTAAATTTTGACTAATAAAAAACTGACATATGGTAGTGAGAGAAATGAAAAATGAGATTAATCTCCTAGAAGCTATGAACAAACAAGACCTATATGCTAGACTTTATCCGATCGTTGTTCGTAACATTTCTCGGTTCTTTTACTTAATTAGACTTTGATAATCATGTCCAATTTGTATCAACTTTATAAATAAGGTTAACGTAACCAGTATTATATATCCCTAATACCCCTCCCCTCAAGACTTAGTTTGTTTCATTAAACTATGTCTTGTTCTGATCTAGAGAGTACATGCCTAGCAGTAAGAGTTGCTTGTATAATTTGCCTGTAAGAGGCTTTGTAAGAACATTAGCTAACTTTCGAGAACCTGGAACATAGTGAACTTGTATAAGTCCTTTATAGTTATTCTCGAACAAAATGATAATTGACTTCTATGTGTTTTATCTTGTGTAGGACAACAGGACCAACAATACGTTGCTAGGAATGTAGTTGTTGCCCAATAGCTTGATTCCCATTTCCTCTTGGGAAGCCAATAATCTACCAGCACTCCAATCTTAAGTGCCCAATTTTTGCATAACTGGATCATTTTGGTCAATTTTTCTTCTCTGCACTGTTGTTGCCTATCATCCTCCCATTTGTGGCTTTCCCGGTGTTTTCCGGCTATTGGAGTAGGTTTTGCTAACCAAGGGGTAACGAATCTTCACCGTCCCTCTCCTAATTGTCGAAAAATTATCTTTGTTTCTCATCTTGAGATATTAAGAAAAAGGCTTGTTCAATATCTGGTATGAGATTCATAAGTATAATTGTACCCTTTGCATTCTTGAAATTTTTGTCCAGCCCTCCTAAAATTGCATTAGTTGATCTTCTTCTTTGTTGTGTTGAATTGCTTTACTAACACCGCATTTGCATATGCAAGTACATCTAGGGTTCTTCCTCAGAGCATCCAAGAAATCCCAAAGTTTCTTCAACTTTGCAAAATAAACAAATACTGAATCTTCTTGTTGTCGAGTCTGGCTTATTTCATCTAGATAGCGTAAACTTCAGGTCCATTTGTAAGGTCGTGATGCTTGCAAAGAGGAACCCACATCTAATGGGCGGTTTCACAGTAGATGATAATTTAAGCTATATCTTTATCTACGGAATTCAAGATTCAACTCATCCCAGTATGGTTGCATCGTTCCAATAAAGGATAACGTTCAAAAGATATATCGGGTGCTTTAATGTGGCCATTTCCATGCCGAATTTGTTCTTTGCTTTGAGAGAAATTGTTGCAACCTTTTCCATTGACCCAGTTCCTTTGAATTTCACCATAAATTCAATGAGTGATGATCCGTCGGGTGAAGATAAAGCGGATCATTGAACTCTTGGTTGCTAATTGTGGCGCATTCTTGAATTGACGATGCGATTTCTTCATCTTCTTCTACTTCAACCTTGTTTCCTTCTGGTTGATTCTGATCTACGATTTCATTCTCCATTTATGTGGAATAGTCCAGCTTATAGAGCTAGCTTTGATACCACATGAGGACAATTAGCTAGAAATCAGGTGAGGAGAAGAAGAGAGCTCGACGAGAGCTTTATTACATAAGTCAATTAGAGAGTATGTTTTCCGAGTTAGTAACAGTATACGAGATACATAGGCTATATATACAGAACCGGTATTATATAACCCTAATAGTAGGTACCATGTCACATAAATACTATATTTTATTTATAAAATAGCTCTATCAAGATACTCTTCATCATAACTAAATTTTTTTATTTCTTTATTAGCAACCAATAACTACTACAATTTGCATGTAAGAGACAATGAAGAGAAAGACATACATAAGTGGTGTCTATTGTGTACTAATGAGGGAGAAGAGCTATCAAATAAATAATATACATATTTATTTCTTTATTACTAGGACAAATATCTACTATAAAAATATTGAGATAGAAACAATTTGTAAAAAAAATCAGATAAAGATATCAAAAAGTGTAAAACTTACCTTTATAACCAATT
The DNA here is from genome assembly GCA_023374045.1 of Limonium bicolor. Classification (NCBI taxonomy): domain Eukaryota; kingdom Viridiplantae; phylum Streptophyta; class Magnoliopsida; order Caryophyllales; family Plumbaginaceae; genus Limonium; species Limonium bicolor. Next base: position 393,731,266 of record CM041776.1, on the reverse strand, counting down.
GCGTGCAGTTATCAAAGCTTCCACATTTTCTAGAAGGTATGAACTTCTTCACTTATTCAAAACTCTTCCTCCACGACCCTCACTATCTCTAAAGTTGCAGCACATCGACTTTCAACGTATCCATATTTGCATCTTCAAAATAAGAATCCAATATTGTCCTTTCACAATGAGCAATAGAGAACATGGCCTCAACATCATCAATAGATAACAAACACAAGTAACTGCACTTCAGTCAATTTAAAAACTATTCACAAGCATACCATATAATCATCTCAAAAGAATGTATAAAATGATCATTGTCCACTTACCACAACATGGCAATATATCAATGAGTGCACGTTTTCTTTCAACTTACAACCATGAAACTGCAAGGTAAACTAAAACATTATCAATAATTAGATATGATGAAACTGCCTGGCGGTCTAGCACAGGTACAACACCGATGAAGGTGGGTGAATGAGTCGATCGTGATTCGCAACTGAAACTAAGATGAGATTTTGAGGTACGATGGTGAGTGATGAAAGAACACGGAAGAGTGACGACAATGAAGATAAGAAACCTTAATTAACTAGGATAAAGACTAGAAATAATGTCAAGTTTAGTATTATTGGAAAAAAGAATGTTAATATAACTAACATTTTTAAATTATTATGCCAAGAGTGTCATCATATACATCTCTCAACATTTTTTCTTCATAGTTCACCTCCTTTATTTTCTTTCAAAGTTTACAAGTTGGTTTCTACTATATAACATGATGCAAATTATCATTATTTGTTAAGTTAATCATTCTATACATTCATCCTTGTATAATAGTGAAATTCTCATGCACTATTTTCAAACTTATTCTATGACAAGTGATTGTTAGCAGTAAACTCTAAGTTTCCATAACATGGCCCGCGCACACCTGGTACGGCGCCCAACAGCACAACGTCGGTGTCGTAGAGCACTCGCGCACACACCTGCACTTGGGTTGTCATCGTACACCTCACGCCCGGGTCATCGCTGCGGGCCACACGCCGCGTGCCCAGGTCGATGTCGTGGGCCGCGCCCCCAGGTTGTCACCACACGCCTAGCACCCGGGGCGATGCCACGCGCCCCGCCCTCACGTCGTCGCCACGCGGCATACCTTCACACGACGCCCTACACCTGCTCGCTATTGCCCATGCCTTGTTGTCTTGCCCGCCCCTCGTTGGAATATATTGGAATGGATTTTCAAGAGTTTAATGGAACCAAATTACAAGCAAACTCACCTGTATGCCCGAATGCAGTTAATAAATTAAACATGCTTTAGAAAAGAAATACAAAAGAAATAAGAAATATTATAAACAAGCATGGTATTCACTAGATGTTTAGAAGTTGTATACTTAAAACCAGCGCTTAAGGACCCATTTTTTGGGTTTTAAGAGCTGGTGACTGATGACTAATTTCAAAACTAGACGATTGTATAAAAACCAATATAAGTTGTTCTTTATGCATTAGATTTTTCAAACTGATTAATCAACTGATAATGTGTAAACCAACTGATAATGTGCAAACCAGCTAAAATTTGTGCAAAAGAATGGCGCCTAACTTTATTGTAGTGTTGACATAACCTAATACAAGTTATTGAGATTGACTGAAGTCAAATTTACATATCATGATTATGAAGTTGTTTAATTTTGTAATGTCAACAGAATTTAACCAAATAATTAATCCAAATTTGACCCATGACCAAAAAAAAATCAAGCAACTCAATGGCTAACCCAAACCTAAGTCATCCAAGCCGAAAGTTAACCAATCCGAAAGTCACCTATACTGATCCAAATTGACCCAAAATGTAAATGAACCAAACTCTACGTAAACAAACTGAATTCTGGGTGATTTGAAATCAACCCGAACCGATCTAACCTAAACTAACCGAATTCACCCGACCCGATCTAACCTAAACTGAATGCTGGGTGATTTGAAATCAACCCGAACCGAACCGAACCTAAACAAACCGAATTCACCCAACCTGATCTAACCCAATAACTGAATACTGGATGATTTAAAATCAATCCAAACCAAACCATACCAAACTGAACCTGAGTCCAAACCAATTGATCCGAATTACCACCTCTAGGACTTGTAGCTAAGAGAGATTGTTTTATTACTAAGGGACTTGATAAAGTGTTCCACACTAATGGTGGCCATCGGGTCCGGTTCTACCCGGAACCGATTGGAACCGGAACTGGCCGGGAACCGGTGGGAACCGGAACCGAACCGCCTCAACCGGTTCAGAATACGAATACATGTTTTGAGATTCGGGCTCGAACCGGGCCTAGAACAGGAACCGGAACCGCCTGGAACCGCCTGGAACCGTCGTCGGATTCGGAACCGGGAACCGGAACCGGTGGAACCAGAACCGGTGGAACCAGAACCGGTGGAACCGGAACCGGAACCGCCCCGGAACCAGTTGAAGTTACCGTTGGAAAATAGCCGTTGGAACCGGAACCGGAACCAGAACCGCCCAGAAGTCCCAACAGCTATTTTTTATGTGTCAAACGGCTTCTAACGGCTAAAAACGGCTAGTTTGCCCCAAAACCCCTATAAATACACCATTTTATCATCATTCTCACCACACAACTCATCATACTCTTCCTCTCTCTTATTACTAGTATTTTCTTGTGCAATTAAGTGTTATTAAGCATTCTAGCTACTAAAAAGCTCATTTCTCACATTAGCTCTCAATTCCCATTTCCCACATTCTAGCAAAATGTCAAGGAGATCCGGAAAGGAAGTGATGCCTTCTAACCTCCCAATCGATCCAAATTTTCAAGTTGATGAGCAAGACCAAATCGACGAGAAGGAATTCGGGTATCATCAAGAACATCCACATTATTCACCTTCATCACTCCTGCAAGGTGGAAGCTATACAATTTCTCAGCACAGATCTACAAACACGGGGGCAACACAACCGGGAATATCACCACCATTTGGTAAGGTTTAATATTAGTTACAATTTATTTTATACAAACTTTAATTTTAATTATATTATTATCTTAATTATAGTCTAAATCAATTTTTTTTACAATTAAAGGTACATCCTCTACCCCATCCGATGCCCACAATCTTGATCGAGATGATGATCAAGAAGAGGATGATGTCGTTGCTCCAACAAAAACAAAACCGGCTTCTTGGGTGTGGGCATACTTCACAAAGAAAGAAGATCCGAAGAAGCCCGGGACATACTAGCAATATTGCAATCTTTGCAGCAAAGGACTTGCATGGACGGCGGGCACCGGAACCGGATCCTATGCCAAGCACTTGAAAACGCACAAGATCTACAAGGATACATCGACAATGGCGGGCGGTAAAAGCGGTCAAACTATGCTCATCGGGTTTACCGAACGACAACCCGGTCCAGGTTTTTTTCATTATGATAGAGAAAGAATGATAGATGGCATGGCTAGGTTTGTGATTGTTGAACAATTACCATTTAATTTTGGATAAAGCTCTTATCTTGAAAATTTTGTTTGCACTACATTACAACCACAATATAGTATAGTGCCTAGGAATACGCTAAAACGTAGAGCTTTTACACAACATAGTAAAACTAGAAAACTACTAATGGAAATGATGAATGCATTTGATGGTCGTGTTTCATTAACTAGTGACATGTGGACCTCTACTACTAATGAGGCATTTATTTGTGTTACACTTCATTGGATTGATAGTTCTTGGACGCTTCAGAAGCGTATTATTGCCTTTGATATTTTTGATGATGCACATACTGGTTTTAATATTTCTGAAAAACTTGTTGAAGTGTTATCTGAGTGGAACTTGTTAGATAAGGTGTTCTCTATTTCTTTAGATAATGCTTCAAACAACGTTAGGTGTGTAGATTATCTAAAATAAAAAAAGAAACTGACACTCTTGCATGATGGTGATTACTTGCATATTCGATGTTGTGCGCATGTTGTGAATTTGTGTGTACAAGATGGTTTATCTAACTTGACTTCCACACTAGAACCACTTAGGAATGTAATGAGAAAAATTAGAAAATCGCATGTTGTTAAAAATGAGTACAAAAAAAAGTGTGAGGAATCCGGTTTACGTCCTCGCCATTTTGCTCCCGACACCCCCACTAGATGGAACTCCACATATGAGTTGTTAGTTAAGACTGAGAAACACCAACCCGTTTTGACTTGTTTGTATAACTCTATGGTTGTTCAATCAAATCAGGAATTAATGGGTCCGAACTTTTGGCAAAAGGCTAATGTTGTGAGCAAGGTCTTAAAATGTTTTGATGCTGCAACTAAGGTATTTTCATTAGTTTATGAGCCTAATGCGCATCTTGTCATAAATGAATGTATTAGTATGTTCCATGTCTTGCATGAGAACAAGAATGTTGAAGGGATTAGTGAGGTTATTTATGATATGATGTCTAAATGGTTTAACTATTTCAGTGAATTTCCTTTGATTTATTGTATTGCAACTGTTCTTGATCCTCAAATAAAATTGGAAGGTCTAACAAATTTGCTTGATTATTATTATAGTATTGTTCCAGGAGGTCCACCCAGGGATGGTTATGTTAAGGAATATGCACAAAAGGTTAATGTAGCATTGAAAAAGCTACACGATGAATATACTTCAAAGTATCGTCCGGGGGAACTTTCTTCTGCTAGTTGTAGTGGTTCCTCTTCTAAACCACCACGCCCCGGTAGCAAAAGCAGTTCTTTGATTTCTAGTGTTTTGAAAATACCAAGATCAGTTCAATCGGGTTCCGGATTTTGTACATATGATGATTATATTAACTTTACTTTTAGTTTTGATGATGATGATGATGGTGATATAGATGTTCTTAAGTGGTGGCAAGCACATGAAGCCAAGTTTCCAATCCTTTCAAAGATAGCCCGAGATGTGCTAGCAATTCCAGCATCAACCGTGGCTTCAGAGTCGGTGTTTAGTGCGGACAAACGAGTATTGGATGAAAAGAGATCAAGCCTTGCACCGGACTCAATCAAGGTTTGTGTTGAGAAGTATGATTGGGACTTAGCCGAGCTTAGATCCCAAGCACGCGCATTGCAATATGAAGGCCAACATGATGATTGGTATGAGATGAATGGGGATAACACCACTTAGGACTTCTATCTTGTAATATTTTAGAATGTATTAGTAATTTAGTATTACTTTCTTTCCATGTAATCTTTTTTTTAAGACTTGCAAATTGAAATCATGTAACCTCTTAGTAGATGTACTCTTTTTCCTTATGAGGCAGTGAATCATATAATAAAATTCTCTTTGTTCCTTATTTTTTGTAAATTCAATAAAAATTCCTAAGTCTTTGTTTCTTACACATTTAAGATTATAAACTTGAAGAATAACCTATCTAGGAGTAAAGTGGATGAAAAGAGCAACGTGTGCGCTCAAACGGATCTCAAATCGGAGCTAAAACGAAACAACTGGAGCCGATCGAATCTTTCCGGAACCGCTCCGGAACCGGTCGGAACCGATCAGAACCGGAACCGGCCGGAACCGATTTTTTGACCGAATCCGAAGCGAATCCAAATTTCAGAACCGGAACCGCCCAGACCGATTCCAAATACAAATACACATTTTCCGGAACCGGAACCGTGGCCACCATTATTCCACACTATGGAAGATCATAGAATTCGGAAGTTGGTAAACGAAAACTTTCATCCAATATATAAATCTCCACTCTCGCTTGCAAATAACATGTCTTTCATTCGATATCATTTAAGCGAGAACAATTACCACCGAAGATTAGATTGCTATCTAATTGTTATTTTGCACCGGGCCCAGATCTCCTCTTGAATCTAGCAAAACAAGTGCGAAAGGTCTTACCTCAAAACAAACGCCCCATAAACTTGGTTTGAGAAACCACTTTCTTCATGGATGTGCATGTGAGCCTTAAAGACACTAGTAAAAATCTAATTTTTTGCTATAAAGATTCAGATAATGATTTAATATCGTTATTTTATTTGCTATTAATGACAAATATTTATTATCAAATATAGTATTATAAATTTTGACAAAAAAAAAATAGTACTAAAAATTTTAAACTACAGTAACAGTTATCATATTTTTAATACCATATAACTTTTAGTAACGAATAAAAATCGTCACTATAAATAAATTGATGTTTGGTTACGATGTTATAATAAATTGATTTTTGTGTGATTTTTTTTGTTGTTTATTCTAATAGTGAGGATTTGATAAACTCGGCTGGGTTTTGCAGTCAGTATTCTAGTTTTTGCAGTCATTTTAAAAAAATTACAGTCATTTTTTAAAAATTTACAGTCATCAAATACAGTTGATATTCTAGAATACGCAGTCGCAAAAAAAAATAAAATAAAATAAAATAAAAAATCACTATATATATCCCAACTCTCAATCTCTCTCCTCTCATTTCTATTTCGCGCTAAAAAAATCAGATTCCAAAACCTCTCTAACCTCTCGTTCGCCCAACTTCTGTTTGAAGCACTTAAGGTAACTGTTTATCCTCCTATTTCATTGTATTATGCTATTGTATGATTAGGTATAGTTTTGTAGATGATTTAGATCAAATTTAACTCAAATCTAGCTTAAAATCAAAAAAAAAAACACATTTTTTGTAGTCCGTAAAATGGACCCGTTTGTTACGGTCCGTTTTAAACGGACCATTTAAAACGGACCGTAACAAACGGGTCCGTTTTACGGACTGAACCTTTAAGTCCGTTTTACGGACGTCGTAATAGTGGTCCGAAAAACGGACTCCTATGTATCGTCCGTTTTACGGACCAGTCTTTTTGGTCCGTTTCGGACAGTTTACCTAAGAGTCCGTTACGGACTCTTTTTTTGTGGTCTGTTATGGACCGTTTTTTTATTTTTTTTCTTGTTTTTAGCTTGATTTGCGTTACTGACTCTATTTGTTTTACAGATGAACCGCAAGGACAAACAAAAAGCGACAGTAGATTGTTCCTCTAGCGTTCCTAAGAGGAAGAAGGTCACACGATCTGCTCGGGAGCAAATGGAAATGGAGAGGCGGTCCAAGCGCGTTGCAGACCGACCATCGTCACAGTCACTTGCTGCCTCATCTCCCCATCCTCCTGCTGTTGGCACTTCTGGTCTATTCCCTGCTTATCAGCAGCCATCGCCACCGAGGAGGCGATTCGCATCTGATCATGACGATAGCGATGATTCTGACGATGACGATGACGATGATGATGATGATGTGGACCAGCAGACGGCCGGACACCAGTTAGCCCTTGCTGCCGGTGGGGGTGCGACATCAGCTGGGGGTCAGATACCCACCGATTGGTTCATCACTCCGGAGTCCGTTCCGATTCCTGGTGGTCCTTCTGATGCTAGTCTTCTACGCAGCTTTGGTGGACATGTGGTGTTGGATGTGTGGCGAGGAGTGGTATGTATCTCTAACATTTGTTCTAAATATTTTTTTTTATGTTAACCGTAGTTTGTGGACTTATAAAATCGATATATCTCTAGGAGCGTGGTTGTTTGTCATTTATCACTAGAGGCACTTTACTGGAGAAGTGGCATATTGACCTGTTTAACCATGAGAGGGCTAAGGAGGTAGTCAGAGATAGTGGGCTAGCACATCTTCACGACTGCTCCCATGGATATTTTGATATGGCGCTGATATCTGCTTTCGTGGAGAGGTGGCAGCCGGACACCAACACCTTCCACCTACCTTTTGGTGAGATGACGATCACTTTACATGACGTCTATCACATCATGGGCCTTTCGATTCAGGGGAGAGCAGTTGCTTTTGAGGCCCCCGAGGAGTTACGTGGAGGTGCAGCGCCACCAGAGCTGACATTGGATTGTGCGCTAGCTGCACTTACTGAGGTTGTAGGCCTTCCTTCTGTCGGTATGGTGAAGGAGCAAAGGTGGTATTACAAGGGTGGCGTCCCCTACAGTAAGATTAGGGATTGGTGTGGCCACGTAGATGCCACTTACGCTAGTGAGGCTCGTGGCTATCTCTACTACTTGATCGCTTGCACATTGTTCCCCGACAAGGGGAATGATAGGATACGCCCATACACCTGCTGGCCCCTACAGGACATTGACTCTATCTCAGACTATGCGTGGGGTGCTGCTACACTGGCCTACCTCTACAGACAGCTTGGTGTATCTTCTCGTGCTGAGGCGAGGACCATCGTTGGGTGTCTTACCCTATTGCAGGTATAAATAGTACTATAAATTATCCTGATAATTTTCTTCCCGCATTACAATTGTCAAAAATAGTATTATGATATTTTTAAATGTTACAGTGCTGGATCTATGAGTACTTCCCAGGTATTTGCCGTCGTCTGATGGTGAATACCGCCTCCCCTGTCCCATCTGCTGCGAGGTTCGTGAAGATTGAGGGTCGACATAGTTCAGACAACAGCAGACTGGTGGAGTACCGCCGACGATTGGATGCTCTTACACCTGACCAGGTAGGGTACTCAGTACCATTACTTAAGAATTAAAATTAGTTTATTATTAACTTGTTAGAATTAGTTGACAAATAGAGATAAAATCTAAATGATAAGGTTGTGTGGACACCATTCGGAGTGGATGCATGGCGTGTTGAGCAGGGTCGGTCCCGGTGGTTTGGGCATCTACACATGATGGACGTTGTAGAGCCCTACCATCCGAACCGGTGTCTGAGGCAGTTCGGCTTGGTCCAGGTTATTCCCTCCACTCCCCCTCTATGGCCACATCAGGCTATACGGAAGAGGACCGGCAGAGACTACACTGTTGAGCATGTTGCATCACCAGCGCTATGGAGCAGTCAGTCGAACATGTATGCCACTGAGTTTCTTAACTCACGAAGCGCTTCTGCTGGTGATGATGTGGAGGCAGATTACCTGGAGTGGTACCTTCCTCGGACCCACCCGAGGATCATCCCTCCTGGTGGTGCTGCTACCCCGGCTGCTGATCCTACTGTAAGTTGTTATATTAATTTATTCGTACTTTATAACAATCAATAATTAGAAACTAATCTATATACTTTTCATACTATTACATCCACAGGTGACGCTCACTACTATTGCGCAGCTGATGGATCCATACTTCCCGGCCCCACACCCAGACGGATGGCTCGCTCAGATGTCGCCTGATGAGTTGTCCCAGTTTCAGCATTCTTTCGATCAGATGTTGGGACAGGTTCAGCACTTCCGGATCACACCGCAGACTGAGAGGCATGGTACATCCAGCGGGTCGCAAAGTAGGGGTGCTGGTAGAGGGAGAGGTTCTAGAGGGGGTGGCAGACCGGGGGGTAACTATGCCACAGCCGCAGAGGGGTCATAGGGGTAGGTAGGCTGGTTGCTATGGAAGGGTTGTTGGATATTTTTAGTTATGCTTTATTGTTGTTGGTTTCATGACTATTACTTCGGAGACTATTACATCTTCCAGACCACCCATTCTATCAGCCCACCAAATTTGTCTCTCTAGAAGAGTTAGCTCCTCGTACATAGAGGCACGTACTTCTCTCCATTCATCTTCTGATTGATGCCTCTAATCTGCAATAACTCTGAAACCACAATTGCCGTCAGGTTGCACGTTTTTGTAACGTGTAAATTGCTCATGAACGTTGGTTACAAAAAGATGGTAAAATGGGAATCCATCTGTCATATCACGCCAGTGTGCCAAGGGTGGCTTCTTAGGCGGAGCTGAATTGTGATCGGCACCGGATTTTCCCTTCTTGACATATTTCTTCATGCGCTCGTGGGTAGCTTTGAACCTAAGAACGATGATGGAAAATATTTTTAAAAAAACCAATATAATTATAAACTGTGCAAACAATTTTATACGAACGTTAACCTTCGTGTGGATGTACTGTGGCCCCTTGGTCTTCCACGTGGAACTAGAACAGGTGGCTCGTCAAGATCGAAAGATGAACCAGGTCTAATCACTGACTGCACAAGCCTAACACAGCGCTGAAGAATCAAAGGGTCGTCCAGATGGAGAACTTCATCGTTCAATGCTTTCCACATGATTTTGTCTCTTCATGTTGTGTTAGTGTTTCTTCCTTCATTGTTTTCCCCACATCCAACTCCAACGTTTTCCACAAGTCGTGAATAACGTCTAGTGTAAGTTTGTCTTTTCTTTCAATCAGTTCATAAAGGTAGTGTGCACAAGGAAGCCCATGAGTATAAAGTAATGCACATCCACATTGTTGCTCATCCGTCTTGAATTCTTTGCCACGCTGAAGCTCCTCTTGAAGGATCACCAAACATTTGTGGCTGACTCGCCCGCGTATTGTTCGAAATAGACGGTAGTAGTCTTCGTGAGCCATCTTGTCTTTAGACATTTCCATATCTGTCAGGAACCCGTTGAATTGACGTTTGAGAAGCCCATCAATCCTGAAGAATATGGTGTGCAACTTCATTTGGGAAGACTGAAGCCAAATCTTGAGTGCTGCGTGTGAGCTCTCAGCTCTGTCACATTAACTATTAATGAGCATCTTTCATTGTCATTGGAAATGAACAACACATTAAATTGAAAATCAAGAATAAGCATGTCACACATACCTATTTGTTGTGCAGTTTCCAAAATGTGATACTTCATTTGTCCAACATTCAACGAACTTTTCTTTGTACACGAGCCAAGTGTCATCCAGATATTTTATCCAGTCAAGCTTCCCTTTCTTTTCATAGACGTTCCTCATGTGTGCATACTCCTCCCTGAAATGCACCTCCGTCGTACTCTTGACTACCTTACACCAATGTTTAGTAGCCTCAGCCACTTCACCTGTCTTGTGGAAGAACCTCTTTGCATTCAAATCAACATTGGTGTTAATGTGCCAACGACATAGTAGATGAGGCACATGGGGGAAAACAGAAGGTAGAGCTTTCATAAGACCAAGCTCCCTGTCAGTCACAAACACAGACGGCTCACGTCCTTGAATCAATAACTCCCTCAAGTTTTTCAAAACCCAAGTGTACCCTGCTTCGTCCTCATTACATACAAATGCATATGCAATGTTGAAATTCTTCCCAGCAGAAGTCATTCCTACTATCTCTACAAGCGGCATCTTATATACATTTGTCTTGTATGTAGCATCAATGATGATGACATAAGGGAACGCATTGAAAAGCTTCACAGATGTTGGGCTGGCAAACATAACATACCCGGTAACATCCTTATCGTCTGTACAAAATGAAAAAAAAAAGAATTTAATAATAGGAATAGTTTAAAACGTAACAGAACTTAAATGATATGATGGCAGCAGAAACAAACCTCGACGGCCGTCACAAAATACGTGATACTTGTGTTGCTCAAGGTCATCAACAAGCACTTGCATAACTGGTCGTCCCCCCTTATGCTCCTTAGTCAACTTCTTGTTCAAATTGTATATGAAGTTGATACCAATGGATAGATTCGGATTTTGTTCCTTCAGTCGCAACCACTGCTCACGTGGGGGAGTACCTACCATATGAAAATGACGAACCGCTTTCAACTCATCATCTGTCAATTGATGTCTACTAAAATGTCCCTCTGGCACCTTAGGCAAGTAGTGGTTGTGTCGTCCATCCTTCACAACCAATTTCCATCCTTTATGAGTGCACTTGCCGCGTATACGGAATGGACATGAGCACTTCTTCGAGGAGGTATGTCCTCGCTGCACATAATCATCATCAGCTTTAACTCTTCGTGGATGCCAGTATCGCTCACACGTAAGTACTACTAGGTCATCTGTGCTTGTCTGGACTATGGTCACCACCATCCACTCATGACCCTTTTGCCGCCCTACAGTGTCCACCCATTCAACAGCGGCTTGCTTAGTAGGAAAAAATTGATCGGTTTGAAATACATGAGTAGTATCGATCCATTCGTCTTCAGGAAGTTCAAAGGGTGAATCATGATGAGCAGGGGAGTCATGAGGTGGGACCGAAGCCTGACAAAAAGTAGGAGTAAACATGTGTCAACAAAAGAAGTGACAAAAGCTGATCATCTGTCCGTTACGGACTGTTTTATTAACCGTCTGTTACGGACGTAGTTCAAGTGGTCCGTTACGGACGTACCTGAAACGTCCGAATTACGGACAAGTTAATTTAGTCCGTTACGGACGTTATGTATAATAGTCCGTTACGGACGGTTAAAAACAGACGAGACAAAACAGACGTTAAAAAACGGACGATATAAAAAGAACGTTACAAAACGGACCAAAACGTAAAAAATTCCGAAATTTTGATTAAAATTTACCGTTGGATCGTCCGAGAACGCAGTTTCTTCATTATATGGTTCGTTCAGATCGAATTCTTTTTCATTGTTCGATTTCCCCTGCCGTTTCCTCTTCTGATTGAGCCTAAATCGTATTTTATCTCCAACCTTTTGTTTTCCTCTCTCTACATTTTCTTTCTCCTCCATTTGGAAGTTTAAGTGCAATAGTGTTTCATTAATCCCTTTGATGCTTATATATAAGTGTTTTTTTTTATGACTGCAAATTACAAAAAACTGACTGCATATTTTTTTAAATGACTGCGAAATCTAAAAAATTGACTGCGAAAATGACTGTAAATTCTAAAAAACCGACTGCAAAAACGAACTCTCTTTGATAAATTGAAGCCTAAGTGGCTTTCATTCGATAAGCATCACCGGGGGCATTATGACTAGAACACTAAGCGCAAATAAAAAGGAGGCAAATTATGATTTTGTCAATAATGATTGAGATTAGTGAATACCGGAGTTGAAAACCATCACATAGTATATAAACTCTTGCGCAATTGAGCTAGAGAAAGATAAAAGAGAGAGTCAGGAATAAAAGAGGTCGGAAAAGAGACAAACACCTCAGTCTTATTCGCACATACAAGGCGATATAAAATTATAAATCATTGTTTCGTTGTAAAAATTCAGATATCACTAAAAAGCTAAAAAAAACTTAATTAAAAATAAAAAATAATGATAATTCAAAATTTTATAATATTTTTATTTAAATTATTTTTAGTAATATAAAATAGTATTATTAAAAAATTTAATTTATATAAAATGAATTATAAAAAAATTATCATTGTCTTTACTATTTTTGTCAATTTTTAATTAAATTCGTACTTCTCCAATATATTATAATTTTTATAATTCTTTAGAGATTTTATTATATATGTGATATTTTTTATTTTCAATTGAACCCTTTTATGAAAAAGGTTTTATAGTTACCTACGTACGTCTATTAATTTTTGTTTTGAATTGAAATATATAAAATGATATTATAAAAAAATATAGACTATAATACTTTTATCTATTATTTTATTTTTTTATTATTTAACCTGTATATAATGTATATATTTTATATAACCTCTTTATATATATATTTCTTTCAAAAATAAATCAAAATTTATAATTTTTTTAAAAGTAAGCAGCTAAATCTAACTTTTTTTTATATGTGGTTAAAATTGAAAAATAAAAAATATCATATATACAATAATAATAAATTCTCTAAAAATATGAAGAATAATAAAAGGTATACTTATATTAGAGAAATCACAATTTTTTTAAAAATTGACAAAAATAGTATAACAAATAATAATATAATTTTTTACAATCTTACTTATATAAATTTAATTTTTTAATAATATTGTATATTATTAAAATTATGAGATTAAAATTTGGATAATCATCATTTTAGTTACTTGGTTTTTTATTTTTTAGTGATTTTAAAATTATATATTTAGTATTTTTAATTATATAAATTTTAACCTATATATTAATAAATTTATAAAATTTTAATATTTTTTACTGTTTTTAATATATTTTAATAAATATTACGATATCTTGTGAATTAAAAATATTTATATAGTATATCATGAACTATGTTTATTACTCCCTCCGTCAATTAATATCTGTCGTTTTAGGTTGTGATTCTTGTTTAAAAATATGTGTCATTCTAGTTTTTTGACACACTTTTAACTCTACTATTCAACACAAAAATAATTATTATTTAAATGAAAAAGTAAAAAGTATGGGTACATGCGTCATTGTTCTACTCTTCTTAATAAGTGTGCAAGTTTGTAAAATGACAGATATTGTTGAACGGAGGGAATAATAAATAAGGGTATTTTGATATTAAAAAGTTTTAATTTAATAATTTATGGTATGTGAAAGTAACTGAAACGCAATTAATGCCATGTACATCAAATGGGCCAAAATTGCTATACTTGGGCCATCGCTTACGGACGCATCTATAGTTGTCATTTGTCTCAATAGATCGATGCCACGATAAACATATAATAAAGGAGAGCCAAATTACCCGAAAGACGAAACAGAAGTAGCTAACTTATAGACACAACGTGTTATACATATATAAAAAAGTGAGGGCGCTGGAAATCAATCATCATATGTTTGCACTTCCAATACACGGAATTTACAATATATTTATAAGAGTATATATATGCTCTCAAATGGAGTTAAAACTGGTGGAATTGAAAAGGTTATCGACAAGTAATTTGTAAGCCATCTCCGTTGGATGAAAAGAATCCCAGAACACATACTTGTCAGCATTCTGACATGAGTGGGAATCACCGAGTTTGCATAGATTCGCAACCTCAATGTTTCCAGTCGCGCAGCATCCTTTATTCCCTACTAGAAAACCTGTAAAAAACAGACAAAGGAAATCATGAGAAATGATACTTGTGGCTGGATTTACGCAAGTTGTTATGTCATATATACATAATCATCACCTGATTTGGATGGGTTTTCTGTAAGATCTAGTAATGGATTATATATGTCATTGTAAACCAGTTTAACTCCAGGAAGTTGGGCACTGAGAGAGTGTAAGCTTTCTTGAAGCTTGGTATTATATTCACTCGATGCCCGGTTGTATTTTTGGACACATCTTCTAAATATACCTCCGGCTAAGGTCCTTTGTGAGGGCAGACACCCAAGTGGTGGTGCTCCTATGATCACCATCCGTCTCGCACCGAGTTTGTACAAATCCTACACGTTTGAATCAATGTGAATTGCTTGATTAATGGCTAACTTGACTATTGGTTCAATTTCACTTAATTATATCCTCCAAGTGTATATATCATCAATCTAGGTAGCCATGGTTTGTTGTGATTCTATTACCTGGGAGAATTGGGTTGCTTGTTCAATGAGATCAGTGTAAGATTCAATGGTGTTGTATCTTACGCGTCGGAGTCCAGTCAAGAAATAAGTGTTGGCGATATCATTGGCTCCTGCACAGATCAAGTAGATGCTATTGGATAAAATGGCTGTTGCGTTCTTCTTTCCAACTGCTGCTCTAAGCTTCCCGGTGTACTCCTTGAACAAGTTCAGCTGATCCGACAATGGTATTGCTGTCTAATATGGCAAAAACAAAGATTTGTTATGCATAGATTGATCACGTTGACTCTTTTTTAATCTTACTTGGTAAAGATAGATATATATAGCTATTGCTAGAAAGGCAGTGACCTCAATTTGAGAAGTGAGAGGATCGTATCCGGCGCCACCAGAAGCAAAACTAACTCCAGTGATAAGGTCTTTGATACCAAGATTTGGATCAAGGTACGCTGGTAGAAGATCTTTAATGCCGAGTTTTTGGGCTTCAAATTCAATGACCATATATGTTAATCTCATACATGCATGATGATAGACCATATATTTAGTTAACAAAAAAACACAACACACACAGAGTACCTATAAAATCAGTTGGGATTTTGCCGTTGCTGAATCTGCCGGTGGCTTTATGATCCTGAAAATCCCTACCATATGGTGGGTAGTTGCACTTTGCTACGCTCAATTTTCTGTTGTTGTTGTTCCCAGGATCAACAATAGAGTCTCCAAATACAATCAGTGCAGGAGCGGACACGGCAGAAACGACGGTGGAGCCCATAACCGCAGCAGTAAAGAATTACAACAAAGGCTAAGGTAACAGATTGGCAACGATTTTGTCTATGGAAGCCACACATCCTGCTTGTCTGCGCCATTAGTTAACTGATGATGAACGTATAAACCCAAGAGAAAAGGAACAAATAAGAGATGTGGCAAGAAGATCAAGGAAATGGGTTCATATATATATAGCCGAGGGAGGAAGTGATCTAGTTAAACGCGTCTAATTAAGGGCGGGTATATATAGAGAATTAATTATAAGAAATGTAGCTAGGGAGAGCGGGAATGTAATTTCTTCAACTTGGTAAACAAAATTTGTATTATGTCAAGGCTATAAGAAAGCGTATATGATATGATATGATGTGATACAACCCTGTAATACACTGTTAGCTTAGAAGATTGACTGAAACATTGATAGAAGGAGGAAAGGGAAGAACGAGAGCAGTGAACTAATGGAACAGTGTTCCTTTTATTGATTGTTCATCGATAGCTAGAGACAGAAGCTATCAAAGTATTTATATAAGGGAAAAACAGAATAGAGTAGTTACAGGAAAGACAAAACAACATAACAAACTGAACTAATGTTGTTACAGTGCAACCAACTAAAGTAAGAATTATAAACTGTAACATACACAACCTCCAGGGGAGTATATAATTAATCTGGTATAACAAGAGAAATATATAATATAATCTATGTTATCGATAATATATCCGTATCCCAGTTGCAGGGATCACGTTGCCCTTGAATATTATTATTTCCAGTCAATACATATGCTTGCTGATTTGTCATTCTTTCTGATATCATTACTTCATATATAATTACAACCGTAGAATTCAACATTTCCGACTGATGACCCAGTCCATTAATTATGAGAATGGGCTAGATCTTGATACTGTTTTTTAATGCAACACCGTTCACGTATATATATAGTTTTGTGCAATAATTAAGCACCGTATCGTATGTGTATCGTCGTTTGCCAACCTGTTCAAGAAATCTGCAACTATATATATCGACATGTCACTATCAATATTTTAGAAGATATTGATCAATTTTCAGAATTGATTTATGTGAAGTTTAAAGCGCTTTTGCTTCAACAACAAAAAAAAATGTGAACGCCTGCTAATTTTCCAAGTCAAATCGGGTTGAGTCGTCTGATTGTGAAGCTATCGACGTCGTGCTTGGTTTTTCCAATAATGCATCAGGTAGGACGCCTACAAAATTAAATGTCATATCAATCATAAGCTAAGGCTTTCCTACCGGTGATTTCATACTCTTCTCTGGTTGGCAATGACATTATCAGTATAATTAATATTAGGAATTAAAGCAATTTATACTTTGGAATTCCAACAAGATTATCTAGATATTTGATGGCTACTATTTAAACCATGTTTGAAATTGTTTTTGCACTTATGAAGGAAGTAGTAAAGGTTGTTATTTGGATGAAGAGTTGGATCGAGATTAGTTTTACATGCAGAGTCACATGAATATTTAAATGTACGATTGGTTATACAAGTGTAAGTAATGTCCAAGCCTTAAATTTTGGTTTCCTCATTATGTAGATGAATTACTTATAGATAAAAATCATTGGTTTGTGTAGTCAATACAAAATAGAACTAAACTAAAAAGAAGTGAGTTTAGAAACACATCATGAGAGAAGAGTCATACGGAGAGAAAAATATGTTTTTTCATAGAGATTATGTATATGAGTATGAGAAATCTCATATTATGGAAAAAAGGCGGGGGAGTAATACTCCTTTGTAATAAAGAGATAAGTTGTAATCTTAGTGTGATAATGAATATTTTTATCATCATGTTCGTGGTTTTTTCTCTTTTATAAAAACTTTTTTCGTAAAATTTTAGTATCACTTATTTACATTTTTTCTCATCTTTATCCAAATTGTTAGTGTAACTTGTCGTGCTGTAACTTTTATAACATAGACTTTTTCAAAGATATAGCAGGATGCTTGTACAATTGAGTGTTTTATCTATCAATCGTTTCTTAAAGTTTACAACTCCTCCTCTAGGGGTGTTTGATGTATACAATGTTTGTCTGGCTTATCGAAGTTGTGCTTGAATTTTAGAGAATGTGAATGGATGCTAAGAAGTCTTTTCTATTAGTTTATCAGTTTCCTTCCAACCCCCTCCATCTTAGTCGGTTGATGATTCCGTGCCATCTCTTATTAATAATTGTGATTGAATTTTTCAAACGAAGTATGACGCTAAAACAGTTAAAGGCAATAATCCTAAAGTTTTTTTTTAAATCCATGTCTTCCACTGATATCAAGTAGAGATACAACCTTGAAACAAGTTCAAGGCAATAATATTGTTACAGTATACCTAACTATTAGATTGACATGGAAAAGGGAAGAAGGAGCAGAATGAGCTAATGTTCTACACAAACAACAACTCAAACTGACCTTGTAGACTGACAAAGGTTAGAACACGGCCAGACAGATGACAGATAAGCACTCAAATGGACAAAAGTAAAAGGAATGATATTATAGTCGATATAGGAGTGACATCCTTCGAACCAAAAGTTCTGGGTTCAAAATCTACCCCACTATTATCAAAAAAAGTAATGAGATAATGATTGATTCTTGTTGTATGATTTCATTCTGATTTCTGTTACTTATAGCTACCTCACAACAACTATGTACAGAAAGCTATGTAACTGATTTTAAGCTAGCAATCAGAATAACATATTTTAACTAACCACAATATTGTTGTAATTGATTACAAACAACACTCTGTTTGGCATGGATGTTTTGCGGTTGTTTTTGTCTGACTGTTTCTAATTGTTTTTTACGTGGCAGTATATTATTGGAGTAGAATGTAGGTTCCACGTGGGACCTACACGAGGTCCACCCATTTATACCACAAATATGCTATCAAATATGCCAAAGATAAACAGAGCCTAACTTTTCCCATAACAAATAATCGCTTAGGCGACTATCAATTACAACCTTATTATCCCCTTATAGAGTTATATCTAGCTGAGGGAGTTGTTGTATTCATTTCTCTTGAGCTTCGTTAACACTTAACCATATTTAGAGAAGTGATCGAGTGTAGCGTGTTGGAGTCGGAAAGAGTTCCTCTGTCTGACCCAAGCATATAGGAGACTGAGTTGTAGTTCTTATTGAATTATTAATAACATTTAATATTCTTGTATATCTTGCCTTAAAGCTTGCACGTTCATTTATTTAGTCCAAATCGAGTCATTCTGTGTTTAACAACTCAGACTAACTCGATACATCAATTTTATGTTTGTTTTCACATTCAGTCTGTATTCCAGCCATAATATTTTGGTTGTCATATCCGTGGATTTGACTAGGATAGGAAATATTAAATACATCATCCCTCCACAAGGGAGTCACTCCAGTCCAGAGTAGTAGAAGCCAGTAGCGAGTGAGGCTAGCTATGATTTCCAGTACTGGGAGTCCAATAGAAAGAGCAAGCTAAGTAGACCAAATCCCAAACTTATAAATCCAATAGAAAGAGCCACCATCATCTTTTCATGATAACTACTATGGTTGCATTTTTGCTTCCATAAAAAATTCTCCCTTAGAATTGTTGCTAGTATTGAGACAAGCTGAAGAGAAATCATGGATCTTGAAATTACTATAGACCTAAGGAACACTGCATCTGATGGAATCATCCCTACCTAATTAATTCTCTCAAATAGATTTAAAACTAGTGGAATTTAAAAGCTGGTCGACAAGTAATCTGTAAGCTGCTTCTGTGGGATGAAAACTATCCCAGAACACATACTTGTCAGCATCCACACATGAGTTGGAATTTCCTAATGTGCAGAGAAACAAAACCTCTATGTTTCCTGTGGCGCAGCATCCTTTATTTGCTACTGTGAACCCTGCAATTAATCAATCACCAGCCGATGAATTAGACAGTTCAGGTAGATTTTCACAAGTTAATTATGTCGACGTACGTGTATATAATCACCTGATCCGAATGGGTTTTCTATGAGATTTAACAACGGAGTGTACATGTCTGAATAAGCCAGTTTAGCTCCAGGGAGTTGGGTACTGAGAGATTGTATACTTGTTTGAAGTTTGGTGTTATATTGACGGGAAGCTTGGTTATATTCTTGGACACATGTTCTTACTAAACCTCCGGCTAAGGTCCTTTGTGACGGGAGACACCCAAGTGGCGGTGCTCCTATTATTACTATCCGTCTCGCCCCGAGGTTGTACAAATCCTGCAGCATGGCCAGTTAATTTCAAGGAAACAGCGTTATTAATATATAATTAGCAACTGAACCACCTTAACTTGTTTTACTAATTAAAATAGATCCTCTCAACTCAAGTAGTACTGTCAGATCGATCAGATAATACGTAGCTTGGCCATGAAATATATATGGTTGAGACTTTTTGTACCCGAAGAAAAAGGTCAGCTTGGTCAATGAGAAAGTCACTATAAGAGTCGAAGCTGTTGTATTGTATGCGTCGGAGTCCAGTCAAGAAGTAAGCGTTGGCAATATCATTGGAGCCTGCACATACTAAGTAAATGCTGTTGGATACAATGGCAGATGTTCTCTTCTTTCCCACTGCTGATCTAAGCTTTCCGGTGTATTCCTCGAACAATTTCAGCTGATCCGTTAGAGGCACGGCCGTCTGAACAAACCCCATATTAATTAAACGACATAGATTAATCAATGAAGGGGTAAGGTAATTAGGTTTGATAGAGAAGGAAAGAAAGACAGTGATGACCTCGATTGTGGAAGTAAGAGGATCGAATCCGGTGCCACCAGTAGCAAAACTAACTCCGGTGAGAAGGTCTTCGATACCAAGTCCTGGATCAAGGTACGCTGGCAGGAGGTCTTTTATGCCTAGTCCTTGGGCTTCATGAATTGAAAAGTTCAATGTATATAAATTACGTTAGTCTGTTAAAACATTTTGTTTTTTACTAGCTAGTATAGCTAGGAGTATATGTTTATTTTTTCTAGTTTGATGAGAAAACTATGATATGATATGTAGTTATATAAACCAACAAAAAAAACTATATATACCCATGAAATCAGATGGGATTTTGCCATTACTGAATCTGCCAGTTGGTTTACCACCCTGGAAATCTCTGCCATAGGGTGGATAGTTGCACTTTGCTATACTCAATGTACGGTTGTTGTTGTTCCCAGGATCAACAACAGAGTCTCCAAACACTAGCAGTGCAGGTGCGGATACGGCAGAAGTGGTGGAACCCATAACAAGGAAATTATTAGAGAGGATCATCACAACGGTCATGATAACATATCCATGACAAGGACAACAAAGAATACTGTCCCTAGGACAGCCACAGCTACTATGTATCAAGCTTTTCGGTGCCATTAATTAATGGATGGACGTGTTTTTTTTTATAGATATTGATGGACGTGTGATACAAGTAAAAAAAGGAAGTAAGAAGTAGAGACGTGGAATGGATATTGAGGAAGAAGGAAATGAGTTCAAAGTTAGAGGAGGACTAGTACTTGAAAGGAAGGAAGGAAGTGATGAACCAAAAAAGTCTCTAATATATATAGAGAGAGTTGAGAAGTACAGTAGTGTGGAACGGGGAAGTGATTTCTGGTAGACGAGGAGGTGATTATGATTATAAGAATCTGTAAATGATACTATGAATTAGGAGTCCCTTACGGGCGTGAGAGGGGTAGAGGTGGGAGCGAGATAATTGTATAGTTTCCTGTGGAAGATCCAAAGGAGGGACCAATGGGTGTGGTTTGGGATATGCTCTTTAGATTAGAATTTATTTTTTAAAATATTAATAATTTTACTTATTTAATAATTAGTTATTAAAAATTGAAAAAACAAACAAATAAATATAGAAGGGTATAATAGAAAACTTTTTCCACTAATAACTCCTCTCTACTATTTTCTAAGCCACATCCATTACTCTTTCCTCCTTCTCTACCAAAAAAGAACTTCCTCCTTCACTATGGTTTCAGTTAAAATATATTGATGATTTTTTCTCTTTAAACTAGATAGTAGGACACGTCTAATATTTCTTCTTTATTTCTAATATTACAAATGAACTTCTACATCTATTTAGATTTTTATTAATTCCTTATATTTAAGTGAAAGTGTAGATATTTAAGTAATAATATATTTTTTAAAATTTTGGTGTAGATTTGTTGGATAAAAGAGTAGAAATTAAATTTAATCCTAAGTGTAGATATTTAAGTAAATTGTTAGATTTTTTAAATTCTAGGTGTAATAAAAGTGTAGATTTTCATTTTAACCAAATACAAGTTATAAAAAAAAGAGTGGATTTTTTTTGTTTATACTCTTATATTTATTTTTAAGGAGTCTTCCAAACATAATTTCTAGTTTGTTATTTATAAATAAATTTTTTCCTTAAAACCTCGTATCTTTTTATTATTTTATTTCTCAAATCATTACTTCACTAAAAATATATTGCTAGGGAATATTTATAATAATTGATGATTTTTTCTCTAAAATCTAGATAGTGTAATATTTCTTCTTCATTTCTAAAATTAAAAAAAAAACTTTGACATCTATTTAGATTTTTATTAATTTCAAGTAGATATTAAAATAAATTATAGATTTTTAAAAATAGATGTAGGTGTAGATTTGTTTGATAAAAGTGTAGATTTTAAATTTACACAATACAATTAATAAATACAAATTGGATTTATTTTCATTTGATGTTCTTATATTTATTTTAAAAAAGTCTTCTCAACAGAATTTCTAATTTGTTATTTTTGAATAAAAGTTTTTGCTTAATTATGTGGGATTTTTTTAATTTTTTCAAATCACTTCTTCATTACCATTTTGGTTAAAAATATTTCTACAAATTGTGGGAATATTTATTATAATTAATAGTTTATTTTTTTCTAGAAAGAAGATAATGGGATACGTCTAATATTTCTTCTTCACAAATATCACAAATTACTTTTGACATGCATTTATATTTTTATTAATTATGAAAGTGCAGATATTTAAGTAAAATGATAATTTTTCAAAATATAGGTGTAGATTTGTTTGATAGAAGTGTAGATTTTTATAATTCCTCAATCAATGAAAGTGTACATATTTTAAAATGATAGATTTTTCCGTAGGTATAGATTTGTTTGATAAAAGTATAGATTTTAAATTTAGACAGTACAACTTATAAAATAAAATTGTGGATTTATTTATATTTGACATTCTTATATTTAATTTTAAGTAGTCTTCTAAATAGAATTTCTAATTTTTATTTGTAAAATATTTAGTTTAAAACATTGGATAATTTTTATTTTTATTTTCAAATCATTACTTCACTATCATTTAATTGATTTTTATTTTCTCTCTTAAAACTGATCTAGTAATTGTTTAATGTTTATTTTTTAGAGATTCAATGGTCATGATGCTCAAAATTGCTTTTGGGCACGTTTCTCTCATATATATGCCAGACTAGTAGCCATCAGTCACTTACACATTGAAACATTGATCTAAATTAACAAGAGATAATTATAATTACCATGTGTTTGTAAGATCTAGGATGTTGACTCATCATATATACCGAGTTGTTCCTTCTCTAGGAAAGTAAAGCTGAAGCAATAAATATAACGTACCTGCCGTCTATTTACTACCAACAAATGATTAGAAAAACATTACATGTTAGTGACTTATCCACCACCTTAACTAACATACTGACAAAATATACTATCAATAGTAACAAATTCGAAGGATCTTTTATTCTAAGGCTAAAGCGCGATTTGCTCTCAATAGAATGATCTAAGGGGCGTTTGGTTCAAAGGGGGAAACATAATGGAATGGAGAGGAATTAATGGAAAAGAATTCCCTTTGATTTTTCTGGTTGTTTGTTTGAGCTAAGGGAAATGAAATAAATAACCGGTCAACGGTCACCGGTCAATGGTCAACAGTTGTCGGCTGCCGGTCAATGACCATTAATTACCGGTCAATGGTCATTAGTCATCGGTCAATAGTCATATGTTGTCGGTCAAAGTGTATTGGGGAAAGGGAATCACATTCCCTAGTAGAGGGTAGGGAATCAGGAAAAAGGGTTTTTGGATAATCTCATTCTCTATCTGAAATACCCCAAACTTAAATATAGTGATTAAGATCATTCTAATCCGTATTTAGGAGCCTAATAATGCTTAAGTGGTACTAGTAAGGAAAAATAAATCCAAAAGAAATAAATAAACGCTTAAAAGCGGAAAACGCTAAATAAGCGTTAAATAACCATAGGAGGTATGAGACCTCGGTTAGCGTATTATATGGATTCTAGAGGTTTAATAAGACCGAAATAATATACGGGAACAACTTCCGAAGAAAACGGATCCAAATAATGAATTAAAACGCTAATAGAGCTTTGGAGCACGTTTTTCGAGAAAACCCGAAAACGTGACTTTAAGTGGTCAAACGGACCCGTAAAAATTATAAATCATTAAATAATAATTATTAAGCATTTATGGAAGCTTAATAGTCAATAAAAATAAATAAACGAGAAAATTCCGGAAAACTGGTTCCGGTTAGTGGAAACTGTAAAAACGAGAAGTTATGGGGTGTAAAGTGTAATAAAGCAAAACTTATGTGTCCACTTTTGCAAATAAAAAGCAAAAATCTGTGAGTGTGTGTGTGGGTAACCGATTTGCCCCTCCCTCTCACTTTATTAATTCTTCACTCATTTGCTAAAAGACAAGCAAAATAAGTAAAAAGGGAAAAGTGAGTCCTCTCTCTCCTACTCCCCCTCTCTCTCACGTTTTCCCTCCTCTCTCTCATTTTTCTTCTTCCTCCCCACAGCCATTAATGGCGATTTTGTAGAGCCCTCTCCAACTCTCTCTTCTCTCCTCATGTTGAAGGCTTTAAACTTCTCCAAATCTTATAAAAATTACACCATTGAAATCCCCTTGCCAAGGAGAACACCTTCCCCTTTTCAAAAATCAAAAACCACTACTTTCATCTCCATGGGTATTCTCCATTTGAAGGTTTGAGACCACCATTGGAAGCACCTCCATCTCCTTATCATTTTGAGGTAAAAATAATCTTGAAACTCCATCTTTTTCCAGCCCCTACTTGCAAAACGAAAATTCCAAATGAGCCCTTGTTGGTGTCTTGTTGTTCCAGCCGATTTTGGTCTCTTCATTGGTGCTGGAATCTTGCTCTCTTGCTAGCCAAGTACTCCACTTAGTGGTTGGAGGTAATACTCTTTTAAACCTTAAACATGTATAAACCCTAGGCTAGTTTAAGGAGGAAATTCTAAGTTAGAATTTGTGTATTGATATGGGCTGTAGCATTGGAGTGTGAACTTCATTTGAAACCGAGAACAAAAAGGAAAGAAAGGAAAAGAAAGAAGAAAAGAAGGGAAGGGAAAGGAAGAAAGAGAAACTAGAATCACAAGGTAAATGCTCTTACCTTGAGTTGGTTTATGTATTGTAGTGTAACAGATTTTGTGTAGTAAAAATGAGTAATGTATATGGTAATGAGTAATTGGTATGTTGTAGTATAATGAGGAATAGAATGTAACAGTTTTGAGGCCTTTGAAAGATGTTTAAAAGCTTGGGTAGAACATTGGGAAGTAAATGTGTATGTGCAGGAAATTTATTGTGTAGTGATGGAGCTGAAATGTGAGCATTAATGCCTTGAATAAACAGGTTGTATAAATGGGCATTTGTGAGCCGCAACAATGTGTGGGCAATGTTAAAAATATAGGGGAACCTCTGCCCAAATTTGTATGGAAATTAGAGGACTTAGATGTATAAGGAGAGGGAATAACCTAGACAAAAACTAGGTGTGTTTTGGTAGTAGTTATGAGCGATCAATCATGTTGGAAACAGATTTGGAAAGAGAGTTAAGTAATGAGAAAAAAACCAAGTGGTGTATTGGAGTTAGAAGAGATGATTAGTAACTAAGGAATGGTAGTGGTAGCATGCGAATAAAAGAGTGTAAAAGCTGTAGCAGGAAGTGTTAAAACACATTGAAGGAACTAGGAGAAACTAGGTGTGCTTGGAGAGCCTAAAGTGTGAAGTCAACCACCTTGTAACAGATTTTGAAAGGAGCTAGATAATGGGAAGGATTGAGTGGAAGGTAATGTAATGAGGATATTAGTAGTGGTATTGGTAGTAAGAGTATTGAAGGATAAAGGTTAGATTGAAAATCTGTAGCACTTGAGGAAGAGCAAAAATCTGTAGTATTGGTGAAATGGGAACTAGTACAAGTGTTGAGAGGAAGTGAGGAAAAATATGTAAGTGAAAGTGAGAATTGAGTAGTAAGTTGGGGGATGAATTAAGGTGGTTTAGAACATCTAAATGAGTGGTAAACATGTAGGAAAGTACTGGTAAAGATTGGGGAAACAATGGGTAAAGAAAACACCCAAAAACAGATTTTAAAACTGAAGTACTGGGCCAGACCGACCTTAGGACCGAACTTGCAAGGTCGGTCGAGCCCAGATTTACAAGACGGGAAACCTTCTGGAGTCGACCAACCTTGCGACCGGACTTGCAAGTTCGGTCGGACCAGAAATTTCTCCCGTCAGAAACCTTCTGGAATGGACCGAACTTGCGACCAGACTTGCAAGTTCGGTCGGCCAGAAAAATTCCCGTAATGCAAGCTACTGGAATGGACCGACCTTGCGACCGGACTTGCAAGGTCGGTCGGGCTAAAATTTTCAAATATGAAACTTACTGGAATGGACCGACCTTGGGACCGGACTTGCAAGGTCGGTCGGCCCTGGAATTTTCACACGATGTAACCTACTGGAATGGACCGGGACGGACAACGTTCAAGGTCGCAAGTCCGGTCGAGTCAACAAAAAAAATTGTTTTAATTATATGATTATAGTAATCATATATACATGTATAGATGCCTATATACACATATGCATACATATGTAGTAACACACCATTAATGAAGTAGTTAATGGTAAGAAAGTAAGTAAATGAGTAAGGAAGCAATTTTAAGAAGTAATAAGGAAAAGAATGGTTTATAACCAAGTATGAAGGTAAAGGAGTAATAAGTAAACATTGAGAATATCAATGAAGGAGTAAGTTAGATCATATAGACCATTGATCATACTACTTCATGTATGTATAGGAATCCAATAGTTGATCCTCGAAGGAGCCGGTATTGCGGATACCACGTGAACGGTATGATTTTCTTCATGCTCTGTATCCTAACTTGGTTACCCCGATTTGTGTGCTATGTGATCACCAATAAGATAAATGCACGAATCGATTTATATTGCACTTAATTGGTGTTTGAACTACTTGTTCTTGTTGTATCTCCTTGACAATTAGTTTGTATAATTCATGAAATGAATGAATGGAAATGAGAAGTATGTGTAAGTATTGTGTACTTGTGCAATGTATGTATGTATGGGAATGAAGTACTGACTTCTACTAATTCCTAACATTCTAACTCCTAACTTGAGTATGAGTAAAATGGAATGAGTAGAAGTCCGATATAGTTCGGCCACACTGAGGATAAGGAAACCAAGAGGTTGGATCCGAATCCTGGCTGTAATCTTTTCCATGGACCAATTCCCTTGAATGGGTAGCATCCTGGATTAGTGGGCCACCCTAAAGCCCGGTGGTGGGATGTAGTAATCCCTGCCCGGAGTCATACCGACTTAACTGGAAGTAAAGTATGTAAGAAGTAGTTTGTAGTGTATTGGTCTTGACTATTGTAGTCATTGCCCGGAGGTAAAAGAGTACGAACACCCGATTAACCCGGGTGTAATGAGGCTAACTGGACCTTTGTATATTGGAGAATTGTATCTCCGTATTGCGTATTGTGTATATAGAGTATGTACTGTGTATGTATATTCCGGAAGATGGTAAGTAGTATTGGTTGACTCGTATTGTCTCCAAGCGTGTACTGTTCTGTGCGTAGGTATGTATACTTGTGTAGTATTGTAGTATCATGAATGAGAGCATGTATGTGTATGCATGAATATATGTATTGCAAATGAATTGCATGTATTCGACCAAATGGTCGGCGTACCCTCGCTAGTACGCGGGTATGCGGTTCATATTCAGCGAAGCTGACCCCCTCGTGGGAACTTTTTTAGTGTGCAGGTACCCGGAGCGAATACGGTCCAAGGTAGAGACCGTGGCGCGCCTCGTAATTAGAATATCTAGTTGTGAGGAATGGGTGCAGATTTTATTCCTAGTATGTGTGTATGAATTTGGGAGAAGTACTGTATTGATTTTGGAACCTAGTAAACTCGGTATGCGTAGTGTATTATCTTGTCGAGTTGTGAAGTATTGTATTGAATGGAGTACGTATTGAATGGAGTAATGTATCGAATGGGTATTGTAGTAATCAGTATGTAATGAGAGTATGTATTGTATTAGTAGTACTCGGATATTCCGGTCCATCAGACCGATGCTGTATGTAGAAGTAGTAGCCTTGTTAGTCACGTGGGTGCTAACGGCATTGTATCACCCGAGTATGTAAGTATGTATCCGCTGCGTGACTCGGGAAGCACGAGGAAATTGGACGGTAATGACTGAATTAATAGTAGGGGTGTTACACTATCCCTTTCCTGAAAATAGGAAAAAACTGGCAAGACAAACAACAGGAAAGTGATTCCAAACGCCCCTAAGTATTTATCCAGCAAACACTAACTGTGGCTTGTCTATATTGGAGATTTTCGGCCTCAACCGAGTGAAAAGTTAAGCTGCTATTCTTTAGGAGAAAATATTGGATCCAACACAACACCATCATAAGGCTAAATAACCATCAAAATTCCAATATATATGTATGTATCGATGTGGCTGAGAAAACCCCTGTTATTGTCCCAGTTTCATGATCGTATTACTATTTCCAGTCAGTAGTATAGTTATCGATTTTTCATTCTTTCTTGATGGTAGCTAGGGTTTGCATATTAAACGTACACCGCAGAATTCAAGAGTGGTGGTGTGTGTGTGTGTGGTGACCCAGTAACTTTATTAATGTTGGTGTTGCATCTACATCAATTTGTATACATGAGGGGTGGGAACGAGAGTAGAGTATTCCGACATGTGCAATTAATTAATTTATGCATCCCGATTCCCGTGTGTACATGTATACATTGGATCAATATTATACATACACCGCTTATACAATTCAACAGTAAATATTAATTCCACATGCACAACATGTGAAGCGTTGGAAAAGCAGTTGAGCTTGAGAGGGTAGTCTCAATATTTTTAGTTGCTAGATTGTAAATCGGGCGGTTTGTGTTTATGAAATTATTATACGTTTTATTTTCTTTTGTTTTTTCAACATGTCAATAGGTAAAGCGCCTAAGAAAACAAATGGGATCAATCGTATATATTTTTAATCAATCTTCAGGGAAGCCTCCAGTAGTCCACTGATCAGTGATTTCATACTCATATCTGGTTAATTA
The DNA here is from genome assembly GCA_023374045.1 of Limonium bicolor. Lineage (NCBI taxonomy): Eukaryota > Viridiplantae > Streptophyta > Magnoliopsida > Caryophyllales > Plumbaginaceae > Limonium > Limonium bicolor. The sequence goes on along the minus strand of CM041776.1, from coordinate 393,702,108 downwards.
CAAAGACATTATTGATGTTGTGCTTTTACTTTTTTCCAATGAATTGTTGTATCTATCTTTTATTCTTATCCTAAGCGTTTGCAACCTCTCTTTTAATTGTGGGTGATTTCATATCCAATCTTAATTTAATTGGTGGTGAGATTATCGATATTGTGATTGATTTAAAAAAAGATGATAGGATGCTCCCACAATGATCGATAATGTGATATGTATCAATTTATCTGAGGGTTTCCACTTTCACGCTAACCCTTTTAGTCGGTGACTTCACACCTATCTAGTTCGTTTTAAAATTGAGGTTATTAGAAGTGTAATGTTTGATTTTTTTAAAACTCCAATGAGGGATAACAATAGCGGGATAACATTAACTTCTCTCTTAAAACTATAAAAGAAAAACAACCCTCTCTATTTGGAGGGGGATAACTAACACTATCCTTGTTTTATAATTAATGAACGAAAAAAAAAAAATCACAGTCAATAATAAGGAGTGAGTCCATAATTTTTAAGGAGAACTCACTTTTTTCTACTATAGTACTGCTGGGAAACGAAGAAGTGTTCTATATGGGGTGTACTGTATAGGATAGATGTAGTAGTACTGTGTTTAATTTGGATAAGTCAAGAGGGTCACTACGCTCAGTCGGGTTTTCACTTCGCTCAGTCGGAAAAAGACTATTTTGCCCCTACTATAAATTTTCGAATATTTCTATATTTACCCACAATTTATGATATATTACAAGGTGACCCCAAATTTCATTATATAAAGGAATTGAATATGATATGAAATCATATTCAAATTCAGAAATCCTAAAGTTAGAGAGATAAAGTTAGAGAGATAAAGAGAGGAAATGGTTTCTTTCAGAAGTTTGAAGAAAAAAACTGTTCGGTAAGAGTAAAAAAGATGGAGGAAATGCTGAAGGTGGTGTTCCAGAAACACAAGACGAGAATGCAGATGATGTTAGGAGCGAGGAGTATTCACGAGGAGCTCAATCTGAGGTACTTTCTGTTGTTATTTTAGTAATTTATGTACAAATGTAGCTAGAATATATACAAAACTGAACGAAAAAAGCAAAAAAAGACATCGGGAATAGCAGACTACTGGGCGCCCGCGCCCACCTCTTTAAGCGCGCGCCAGCGCCGTCCTTGGCCACCGCGCCCGCGCCCACCCCTTAAAACGCGCGCCGCCGCCCACTCTCCACCCGCGCGCCCGCGCCCACCCTACAAACGTGCGCCTGCGCGCCTCCCTTGCTGCGGACGCCGGCGTCGGCGTCTTTAGGTCGGCGCCTCCGCCCGTGCCCGTTTTTCAAATCGTTGTATCTTCTTCGTTATTGCACCGTTTTTCGATCCGTTTGCGCCGTTGCGTTTGTCTTTTTGTGTACTTTACGATGATATACTTTGTTGATTATTTTGATGGCTTATGTGTGATTTATTCTAAAGTACGTAGTATTAGGGTTTACGAGTAGCACTTGATGAATAACGACGTTTTTCTGCTTAGGGTGATAACGATGATGAATTCGAGGATGCGAACGTAGACACAAGTCATGTATTTAATAGTAGCCTAATCTTTGGCGATAAAGAGGAGGCGGTTGGTTATGCGTTTCGCACCGGAGAGGCTAATAATATTTATCTAATCAGACAGACTAAGCGAGACGACGGTGAAGCAATACTAACGTATGAGAGGTACGGCAAGCATAGGCCACGGGTTAGCACAGGAGAATCGTCATCGTCGAGTCAAAGGCCACGGCGTGCCACGAAGAAATGCAACTGCCCGTTCCGCCTAAGCATCAGGGGTGGGGAGTTACGGGCTGGTCTATCTTGGTGATGGTCCCGACGCACAACCACGCGTTAGCGAGGAACCCGCAATCTCACTTCGTCCGGCCTCGCTTTAGCGTCGACGAAAGGGCAAGCATGAAAAGTTTGTACAGGAGTGGTGTTGCGCCTAGGCAGATGTGGGCCCATTTACATGACAAGAACCCTGAAAGTACTGCAGACAAGACATCGATTCATAACCTAGTTTCAAAATTCAGAAAAGAAGATCGTGGCGGACGTACAGATGTAGCGTCCTTCATGCACTCTCTAGATGAACGTAATTATAGTTGGTGGTCCGAGAAAGATCTAAGTAAGTGTCGGCACATCTGTTTAGTGTTGGTTTATTTGTATGTTAATCACTTTAAATGTTAGTTCTAATTAAATGTCCATTTTGCAGGGAATCCATCTAGGCTGGGTCTTGTCTTGTTTGCGCACCCTTTTTCGCTGACGCTTGTTAAGATGTTTCCTTATGTAGTGCTCATTGATAGCACTTACAAGACGAACATGTACAAGGTGCCTCTAGTGGAGTTCGTCGAAGTCACGTCGTGCGGCAAGAACTTCTGTATAGCGTTCTGTTTTTGCGGTCAGAGAGGATGAGTCTGCATACACGTGGATGCTTAATCAGCTGACGAAGGTGTTGATCTATCCTCCAAATGTGTTTGTCACTGACAATGAAAAGGCGCTAGTGAAAGCACTTTCAGTGGTATATCCTTCTGTACCACATCTTCTATGTCGTTGGCATATATGCAAGAATGTGGCTGCCAATGCGCTCAAGATAATGCATATTGACCGTGACAGAGTCAATTTAATAGTGCATCGGTGGAAGCGACTAGTTTACGCCTCAACTATTGCGAAGTACGATGAACAGTACGGGAAATTAGTACACTCCTACGGCGCCAACAATCCTTTCGTTGTGTACTTGAACAGCACATGGCTATGTCAGCGTGAAAATTTTGTGAGGTATGGGTTAAGAGATTCAGGCATTTCGGCAATACATCTACCAACAGGTTAGCTTAACTTCAATTGTCAACATGTTATGTTGTTTGTATTGGTATGTTTCCCATTTATCTGCTACTAATTGACTTCCAATGTGTAGGGCGGAGAGCGCCCACTCAGCTCTAAAGTGTTGGCTTCATACATCCACCGGATCTCTAGACACATGCTTCGACAGCATACATAGATTCGTCGAAGGGCAAAATTTCCACATTAAACAAGACTTCGAGTTCTCCATTGACAGAAGGGTTTCGGAAGACCAGCAAGTCCCATTTTTATTTCTGGTCAATCAAGTGAGCCTCAAATGTTTGGAAATACTCCAGGATCAGCTGAGAAGTGGGAGGTGCGATATTGACCACACAACATCGTACGAAGATGTTTGTGTGTTTACTTCGACCATGGGATTACCGTGCGCGTTTCGTATGTTTCAGTACATTCAAGCCGGTCTGAATATACCAGTTGTGAAGTGCATATCTTCTGGCGAACACTCAGATATGACGCACAACAAGAATTTGAAGCACAACGCCAAACATATGATGAGTCGTATAGCATAGAGGAACAACTCTCATGTGTAGTTTATGGTATGATGATCTGTCTCAGCGGTATGATCCTACGACGATCGAACAAGCGTTCAACGCGTGGAAGCCAATATGCCCGAGGAGGAATCACACTGGTTTACAGCCACCAGAGGGTGAAGGTGCCTAAGGGTAGGCCCACAACCAAAAAAAAGAAGAGGCCAAACACTAGGGACAAGTCCGAGCACGAGCATTTAGGTCTTGGAAACCGTGGCCCGGGCCTACGACGTTCGCAGTCTCAGCGACGCCCGACAGCCCCCGAAAGTACAAGTGATCGTGGGCCGTCAATGCAACACAGTCAATCACAGTGTTTCCCATCTGAGGGAATGAGTCAAACTGGAGAAGGACCGACAATGCAACACAATCCACCTCAACAACCTGCACAATATCCGACATACTGGAGCCCCTGGAAATTCTCGCAGTATTGGAGTGACCTCGATCCGCAATTAGCTAATTATATTATAGGTTACAGAGAGATAGTGGGTGATGGAAACTGTGGGTTTCGAGCTATTGCTGATGCCGTGTACAACGATGAACGCCAATGGAAACAGGTTAGACGTGCATGCTTGGAAGAGCTGGAGGGAAGAAGAGATTGGTGGTTAATAAAGTTGAGCGAGTTTGGTACGACAGACAGTACTTTCGACTGAATTGGTTTGGAGACGGTTTCGCACCGACGCCACACTGGATTGAAATTCTAGATCTTGGTGTCATCTTGTGCACTGTATACCACATTGCGCTTATCAGTTTTTCAAAACAATACGATGGTATGGCTAGTGGGTTGGTCGCACTGCCGCTACGTGATGATCGGGGGTTAGGTCGTCCAGTGGCAGAGGTCACTATTGCATGTGTCGCTGAGCAGTCTCATTTCATTAGACTCCAAATAGTCGAAAATTGTCCAGTCCCAGTGTTGAATCCGATGTGGCGACGTTGGCATGAGCCCTCAGTTACAGCTTATATTGAGCCGTTCTTACCACGCAATACAGAGTGGTACAGATTGTTTCCCCCAACTGATGGATCGGGACGGTTGATTATAGAAGATTAGAGTTTGTAAAATTTTGTTGAATTCTTGTATGCCATTAATATATTCAAGAAGGTTGTTGTAATGTTTTGCAAGATGAAAGTATTGAAAAAGGACACTTAATTTGTTGAATATTGTAGTGTCTCATGTTGGTACAGCGGATTATACTTTATCTAATAAAAGCAAACTCATCGTAGATACAATGCGTTCTAATACTACTGCTGTTAGCGACTCAACGGCCAACAAAGAATTTAGACCACCCAGGATGGCATTGATCTTAAGAAGCACATTTGACACCTTATTTTCCAAAAAAAGAGTTGTAGAATATATTTCATCCGTTCACAACATCAGGAAGGTTAGCGACTCAACGGCCAACAAAGAATTTTTGCAAGATGAAAGTATTGAAAAAGGACACTTAATTTGTTGAATATTGTAGTGTCTCATGTTGGTACAGTGGATTATACTTTATCTAATAAATGCAAACTCATCGTAGATACAATGCGTTCTAATACTACTGCTGTTAGCGACTCAACGGCCACAAAGAATTTAGACCACCCAGGATGGCATTGATCTTAAGAAGCACATTTGACACCTTATTTTGTGTCTCATGTTGGTACAGCGGATTATACTTTATGTAATAAAAGCAAACTCATCGTAGATACAATGCGTTCTAATACTACTGCTGTTAGCGACTCAACGGCCAACAAAGAATTTAGACCACCCAGGATGGCATTGATCTTAAGAAGCACATTTGACACCTTATTTTCCCAAAAAAAGAGTTGTAGAATATATTTCATCCGTTCACAACATCAGGAAGGTTAGCGACTCAACGACCAACAAAGAATGTTTGCAAGATGAAAGTATTGAAAAAGGACACTTAATTTGTTGAATATTGTAGTGTCTCATATTGGTACAGCGGATTATACTTTATCTAATAAAAGCAAACTCATCGTAGATACAATGCGTTCTAATACTACTGCTGTTAGCGACTCAACGACCAACAAAGAATTAAGACACCCAGGATGACATTGATCTTAAGAAGCACATTTGACACCTTATTTTCCCAAAAAAAGAGTTGTAGAATATATTTCATCCGTTCACAACATCAGGAAGGTTAGCGACTCAACGGCCAACAAAGAATTTAGACCACCGGACAAGATGCTGATCCTTACTTGGTCCACCAAGGGTAACTTTTCAAGTATACCTTCGTTCACAACATCAGGAAGGTTACTGATTATATCCGTCACTAACGATCGAATTTTGGCCCATCTGTGTTTCTAACCACTGGACAAGATGTTGATCCTTACTTGGTCTACCAAGGGTAACTTTTCAAGTATACCTTCGTTCACAACATCAGGAAGGTTACTGATAATGAATGCATTTTGGCCATCAATAATCGTAGGCTGAATACCATACGTATAGTGACTTCATGTTGAGTGGATGCTTTTATCCCATTTTCAGCACTTCAAAAGTAAGATTGCTTTGTCGTCGGAGATTGCTCAAAAAATGTTTTTTTTCTAATTAAATGTAATTGTACACATATTTGAAACATATTATCAACACTTCAAAAGCGATTCTATTTTAGAGTTTCATTTCCAATCAACTTTGTTCACACGTCATTTCTCATAATGTTACAACTTATTCCACACACACATCATTTTAAGTCTTAAAACAAATAACAGTTCTGATGACTACCAGTACATGAAAGCCAAATGTGGTTGCACTGATCAAGCGGGAGGCGGTCGTCTCCTCGTACTAGCCCTGTAGCGTGAATTTTGTTCCCTACGGTACGCCTCAGCCCTGCTTCGTATTACATCTGGGTCTTCGAAGTCTGAATCATCTTCATACTTCACAAGAATCCTAACTCTTTCCATTTTTCTCCAAGGTCTAAGTAGTTCTGCAACATCATGCGTACGTCCGCATCGGTCAGTATATTGATGATAGAGTCGTTGTACAGATCTTGGTCCATCCTAAGGTAGACAATGGAGAAGACGTTGAGTTGCTGATTATCAAAATGTGATCTGACAATTTGATTTAATGAAGCTGTTAGGTTGTTGACACTTCTCGGAGTTCTAATTTCTGTATTGATCACTGCCCATCCCGGAGCACGTTGGAACCGTGCCCCATATTCATTGAGTGCGGTGTAATGGTTCACGTGAATTGCAAAGGGAATTGACATCCTAATAAACAAGAATGAATTATTTAAAAACCAAATAAACATAAATTAAAATTACAACAACCACACAAGTTTCAGCATCAATACAGAATGTTTAAAAACAACATAAACTAATAAGTCTACTAATATCCAAACCCACCACCACTATACCCACCCCTACCATACCCACCACCACCATACTCACCCCGCCCCAGCCCCAGAACCACCACCAGCATGTCCTCCCCTGCCATCACCACGCCCTCCCCTCCCATCACCCGGTCCCCTCCCATCATCACCGCGCCCACCATCACCCCATAACGACGCTCCTGCTCCATGTGCCGACGGTGCATACCCTCCCCTCTAGGCCTAAGGCCTCTGGTGCGACGCCCCGCGATGTACCACTCCATGCCAGCACGAGGCTGGTTAGGGTTCCTGTGACGTGTGGGCGAATCAGGGGTGGTCGGGACATTAAGCCGGCAGTACTCAAAGGCCATCTCCAGCGTATCAGCCGCCCAGGGGGGGAAACCCGTGGGCCAGCCCGGGTTGTTCTCCGGTGCGAGACTCATGATAAGCGGCGCTGTCTCATCCCAATACTGCAGTAAGGTATAAATGTGAAGTTAGTATTTAAAAACAATTACAAACAACAAAAAAAATTAACAAGACAAATTATTTACCTAGAGCTGATCCTCTCGTCGTGTACTGGGCCCACCGTCCGCTCCTAGTGGACGCACCTGAACATGAGAAACGCGCTGAAACCACCGGATGTAATCCGGGGCCACGGCCCATGCCATCGACGCCCGCTCCAGAGGAAACCTCCACCTGCTGGGCCCTGTCGTGTTGTCCCACACGGCTGTCCCGTAGTCGTACGTAGCAAGGTACGTCTTCCCATGTCTGGGACGATAATGGCTGTCGGGTCTGATAGGCTGAGGGGGGATAGTCTGCACGTATCCAAACTGGCGCAGACACCGCTCCGGCATATACGGCTCAGCAATATCCAAGAACTGTATGGTGCCATAGTACCGGGAGCGCGCCTGTGATATGAGGGCACCCTCTGCCTCAAATGGCAGCCAAGTAACCTATGTTTCATTTAATGGAAAACAATTAACAAATTAAATAGGAAACAATGTGACAATACGTTAAACGTAAACTTATTTAATACGAAATCGCAACTATCTATAGCAAGAAGACGTACCTCAGTAGAGGACATCGTGTCCAGCCGTCCCCTCACGAAACGTAGCCTCTCATCATCCATCAAATTCCGCGTGTAACGAGGCCACCTCGCCACCGTCGGGGAGCAACCATCCCAGTCTGAAAGGGGCTGCGGTCTGAACATGGGGAAGTACTCGTAGATCCAGCACTGCGGTGATCATCCGAAAACATTAGCCAAGATAGTCAAGGTGTAACTTTACAATACTTAAGTCGTGAGCTCGCAACCAAGTTCTCACCTGAAACAACGTCAGGCAACCAGCCAGCTGACGTGTATCCGCCCGGGAAGTGATGCCGAGCTGTCGGTACAGGTATGCCAGTGTGCCGGTCCCCCCACGCATACAAGTGGACCCTACTAGGGTCACGGATGGGCCAGTAGGACGTGGGCATAACACGATCCCCGCCCTTGTCGATGATCAATGAGTGGGACACCAGCCACCAGAGGAAGGCCGTCGTCTCCTGAAGTGGGGTAGAGTATGGACCGCCACAAGTATCATGAAGAGCTCGGTAACGTACCTGACTCTTCTCCAGGAACCTACAGTCTATCAGCTCCTGCTGGTCCGCCGCGCCAAACAGCCGTACGAAGTGGGGGATGAGAACAGGTAACGGTGGGGCCGCTATACCGAGGCGGGCGTCATCCTCGGGCTGGTACGAAATCGCCATGCCAGTGATGGGGATACCCAAAATGTGGTAGACGTTGTGGAGAGTAATAGTCATCTCTCCGAATGGCATGTGAAAGGAGTTCGTGTCAGGCTGCCATCTCTCCACGAATGCTGAGAGGAGCGCGAGGTCAAAACAACCATGCGCTATGTCGACAAGATGCGCAAGTCCGCTATCCTCGACCGCTGCTACAGACTCTGGGTGCCTCAATGTACTCAGAGTCCACGCCTCCAAATACTTCGTCTTAGGCTTGAAGCTAAGACATCCCTTCTCCTATTGAATATTTATAATTGAGTTCACACTATGTTAACCATTTCCTAAACAATCTAAAATTTTATGGAATCTATTACCAGACGGGAAACATACCACTCCTCGCCACACGTCTAGCGCGACGTGACCACCGAAACTCGGGATCAAACTCGTATCCTGAGGGCCTCCGGGCACTGGAGTCTGCCCAAGCACCCAAGCATCAGCAGCCGGCATGTGCGCCAACCCCTCTGCCGGACCATGTACTGGGGACCGGCGACGACGGCGCACCCGTGTGCCCTCATGCTCAGCACCCGGCTCATCTATATCCTCGTCATCAGCGTCAGCCTCGCCATGACGCGCGTCTCCGGTCCCCCTCTGTGGAGGAGTAGGCCAAGAAGGACTATCAGACCTCACGACCAGCGTCCCATCGCCGATCAATGAGTCCAGATCCACACCATGCAGCTGGTCCACCTCCTGCTCCTCCCTCTGCTCCTCCTCCTCCGCATGCTCCTCCTCCTCCTCCTCCTCCCCCTCATCCAGCTCATACTCCGCCCGCAACCTCTCCTCACGGGCTCGTAGAAACTCAAGCTCCCTACGCTTCCTCGACGAAGCTGTAGCGTACTGCGTACGCCTCCTCTCTATAGCAGCTGCATCAGGTCCGGTCACACGAGGGTGTGATGAGCTCTCGCCTCGGTCAGAAATCGACTTACCCTTACCCAGACCGAACCTACCTAGCAAACCCTTGCCTTTTCCTCCAGCCATCTGTTGTTTACCGTAGAATTTAGTCATACTATTTTTACAGTTAGTCAAGACCGGTCGAGGTTAGTCAATACCGGTCATACATGCATCTCAGTAGTTCAACGTCAAAAATAAATTATACAAATCCTGGAACTGATTAAAACACGCATAATAGAGGTATACAATGTAAAAACGACCAATTATATAACAAAACAGCAAAAAACGAGCCCCTAGCGTTCCCGGCAGCCGGCGCCCGCGCGCCCTCTTCTTCCCCGGCGCCCGCGCGCCCTCTTCCTCCCCGGCGCCCGCGCCCTCTCTTCCTCCCCGGCGCTCGCGTCCTCTCCTTCTCCCGCGCGCCTGCGCACCGTCTGGTCCCCGACGCCCGCGCGCCGTCTGCGTCCCGCGCGCCCGCGCGCCCTTCATCTTCTCGGCGCCAGCGCGCGCTCTTCCCTCCCCCGATTCCGGTTTCGTCTTGTTTTTCTTGCTAAATTTGCTACTTTTACTACTATTCTACGCTAAAAAACTGTAAATTATGACAAAAAAGAACCTGATTTTGCAGATCAAACTAGCAGAAATGATGACTTCAGCACCGGCTTTCCTCCTGCTCCCGTTCCCGCTCCCGCTCCGGTTACCGCTTCTAGAGAGAAGTCAGAGAGAATTCTAGAGAGATAGAGAGTTTTGAGATTTTGAAATTTTGTGGAGAGATAATAGAGGGTAAAGGTGTATATGTAGGAGAATTTAAGAGTAAGGGCAAAATGGTAATGTTTTTTAAATTTCCGACTGAGCGAAGTGAAAACTCGACTGAGCGAACGAGTTCATTAAGTCAAATCTTAGAAATGACTGTCAGACTTTAGAATTTATTTTCTGCATTTTGCTATAAAAATAAACTGCCAGGATTGAAGTCACCACCGTTACCCTTACCATTCCATTACCAGATTTCTCAAAAAATACACTTTACTATACTACTAGTGGCTACTTCGAGCAGACCCAGTCCAACAGATTCTGCAGCTAAGTTCATGCCGCTGAGTCATCTGGGCCTGGCCTGAAATTAAGTTTGGGCTCAGGCTTCATAGTGGTCTTTCATAGTGCATGTTCTGCTATTAGACACGAAACAAACAAGTCTATCCCGGCGGCCTGGGCCTTGACCGAACAGCATGGACTGAACAACAGACTATTTTCTCCTGTCTGTTTACAGTTCAAAGGTTTTGTTTATATATAAAATTCCAATTACAATTTTGACGATGGAAGATGTTGTACCTTATTCTTCAGAACGTCATACACGATCAAATTTGGTATACTCTGCTTTCATATTTTTTAGGGAAATAAAATTGGTACAGTCGAAACCACTACCACTCCATAATTTGATAACAGAGAGTGAGAGACCTCAAAGTGAAAGTATGAATGGCCCACTACTATTAATACTACAAAAAGCAAAACCCTCAACTCATGATTAGATAATAGACGGAAAATGAAGGTTGAACAATCACGCAACTAACTTTTTTTTAGGCAGTTGCCCTGCAGGTAGTTAATATATGCCTTTTAAGTGGTTAGCTCACTTTTAAAGTAGTGTTAAAGATGTCATTTTAAAGAAGGTCGTAATTGAGTGCTGAGTTGGGACAGACATGTGAAATGAGAGTATATTCCAGATCATGCATGGCCTACCACTGTTTGGCCATCTCGAGGTTTAAAGAAAAAGAGAAGGGAAACAAAACAGTAATTGTCGATGTGCCTTTTTATAATAACGAGTTGAATACGACAGTGTTTCACGGGTGTAGGTGGACCGTGACACTCGACATAGACCGCATTATAAGCCAATTAATTGCAATTTTTATGTAGATATCAAACAAACTTCGTCCCCTCTTGTGTCTCTCTCTTCAATCTAGCATGTTTAGTTGGGATACACTGTCATGTTTATTCCATTACTGGGTATTCTAGATTGTATCCTAGGCTATTACAAGTTGTACGTTTCTAATATGTATTAGGATTTTACTCTTGTAATTGAATGAACCGGTTCTAGGCTGAACCGGTTCCGTCCCCAGTCATCCCCCGTCTTCCTTCTACCCCTTTCTAAATACTCTCGACATTTCTTTCTCTCTGTAAGTAAGGAACGAGACTCGTGTCTCTCAAAGTGATTCAACTCATTTCATCAATATAGATCTATCAGTTTTAGTCTCAGATTCCAACATGGTATCAGAGCACTAGGTGCCAAATCATAGAAAGAAATCGAAAATGAGTAAAGACATTCTGGAGAAATCGGCTGGAAGCGCCACCGCCCAGATCGATCAATCGGATCCGCTATATGTGCACATAACCGAGCAACCGGGACAGGCATTGACCGCGAAGTTCACCGGCGAAGGGTTTTTGTCTTGGAAATCCAACATGCGTCGTGCGCTGAGGACCAAGAACAAATTAGGGTTTATTGAAGGCACTGTCAAGCGTCCCGATGATCAAGATTCAACACGCCTCGCAGCTTGGGAAAGGGCGAGTTCGTATGTCGTTTCGTGGATAATAGCGTCTTTAGCCCCAAACATCGGCCGTAGCATCATCTTTGATGACAATCCAAAGGACGTTTGGGACTGGCTCTGTAGACGCTTCGAGAAGAAGAACCTCACCACTCTACACAACATCAAGTCTCAGATAGCTGGCTTGAAGCAGGGCGAGGATACGATAACCAATTACTTCATGAAGGTGCGCCAAGTCTGGGCAGAGTATGATCTAGCTCTCCCCGTCGAATCTTGCAGCTGTTGTAGCGGGTGTAAGTCAAAAGACAACCAGAAGAAACTCAGAGAGAAGGAAGAACTCGTGCACTTCCTCATGGGTCTCAACAAGACTTACACACACATTCGTGGCCAGATCCTTGCAACGAAGGATATACCGACACTCGAGGAAGCATATTCTTTGGTAATTCAAGAAGAGGAACAGAAGGGGAGCGACTCAAGAGAAGACGATGATCATTCTGTTTCTCTCGCTGCAAGAGGAGGAGGAAACTTCTCAGTTTCGAACAAACAAAGATCATACTCTAATTCGGGAAACCCTAAATCTGCGGTAAAGAGGCAAGTTGCAAAAACCAGCTACGAAAAGAAAGATCCACAAAATGTAGCAACTGTGGAAAGACGGGCCATTTCAAGAGTGATTGTTGGTGGCTCATAGGGTTTCCCGGCGGAGAAGGAAAGAAGACTAGGGAAATTCGTGTTGGGGCAGTCACTGATGAGGAAAGGAGAGGCGCCACCTCAAGAAATGATGAGATCGAACAATCCCCAGTAAAAGGTTTCAGTGCTGATCAACTCAGCCAACTTGTCAATTACCTTCACCAACAAAAGGGGGACAGCAACAACAACAAGCAGCAGTCCTCTTTTGGGGACTTCTCAGGTAACTGTCGAACCCTTATTGGTTTCTTCCATGCTTAAGCCTGAGTAAAAATAACTTGCTTGGATGTCTTAAGAATACTTGGATAATCGACTCTGGAGCAACAGAACACATTAGTGGCAATAATCTTCTGCTATCTGATCTTGAATGCTTGAATAGAGTTAGGGAAATAACCCTGCCTGATGGACACAAGGAAACTGTGAGATATATTGCTGATTTGTCTGATGATAATGTTAAATGCTTGAGAAAGATCATGTATGTTCCAAGTTTTAAGTTTAATATCGTGTCTGTTGCTAGACTGATAGAGGCCCTGAATGTAGAAGTTGTTTTTAGCAAAAGTTCATGTTTCCTGCAGGATTCTGAGAGAAACATATCTCAAAAGATTGGTGAACAATTTACAGGGCTGTATTTTCTGGACATATCTGCTTTAAGTGCTTTTCTGTCAAATAAAAGGGATCATTCTTTTGTTTGTGTAAACCTTCACAGTGAGCATGAAACAGATAGGAATCAGAAGTTGTCTTTGTGGCACAATAGGCTAGGTCACATTCCCATGACAAAAATGTCTAAGATTTCTGAAATAAAGATCACAAAAATATAAAATTCTAGTCTCGAGATATACCCCTGCACTATCTGTTTTAAGGCTAAAAGTAAGAGAAAGAAATTTCCTTCATCCTCTATAAAAACCACTCAACCTTTTGAAATGATCCATGTGGACATCTGTGGACCCATAAGGGTCCCAACAGCAGATGGACACAAATATCCTCACTATAGTGGACGATTACAGTAGGGGAACTTGGATAAAACTCCTTAAACAGAAATCAGAAGCCTTACAACAGATAAAGGATTTCATTGTTCTCATAGAAAACAGATGAGTAAACAGATCAAAACTGTAAGGAGTGATAACGCCAGAGAATTGGGAAAATCTTTTGAGGGAATAGAATTTTTAAGAATAAGGGAATTGTGCACCAGACCAGTTGTCCTCATACTCCCCAACAAAATGGGATAGTAGAGAGGAAACAGGGTCATTTGATGGAAGTTGCCAGGGCCCTTCTTTTCCAATCAGGTTTGGACCCCAGCTTCTGGGGATATTGCTTAGATCAAGCCACATACATTGTTAACAGAATACCAAGCAAAGCTATTAAAAATCACACCCCATATGAAAAACTGTATGGTTTAAACCTGACTACAATAGCATCAAGAGTTTTGGGTGTCTATGCTATATCACCAACATAAATCCAAACAAAGGAAAGCTGGACCCTAGAGCTCATACTTGCATTTACCTTGGTGACTGCAAAAATAGCAAGGGGTACAGAATTCTATGTCTAGAAAATAACACTGTTAAAGTCAGCCGTGATGTTACTTCTTTGAAAATATATTTCCTCTGTCAGACAGTAAATGGAAATCCTTGTTTGACCAAACCAAAGATTCCATTGATAACCCCTTTCCTGAATACAATGTTCACATAGAGGCAGAAACTGAAACTAATGCTCAAAGACATATCACTGAAACAGAAAGCACAGAAACCCCTAATCACACTTCTGAAACAGTTACTCAAACTGCTACAGAACCAATACCAGAAGCCTCCCCCACTGAAAGTGTTGAGCTAAGAAGGTCAACAAGAACACATAAACCACCCTCCAAGTATGATGATTACATATGCTCCTCCTCCCTAGGTCAAAAGGATCTTTTCTCTGCTATTCTAAGCGCCAGGCTTGATCAAGAGAATCCAAACAATTCGGCCATTTCTACTCTAATCACTCTCACAGACCAGATACCAAAACAAACAGTCCTATCTTGCTCTCTTGGCCAAAGTACCAGCACTTTTCTTGATCAAATCCATAGCTTAAAGGAACCCTCAAACTACAAATTAGCCAGCAAAGATCCTAGATGGGTTAAAGCCATGAAAGAAGAATTTGAAGCCCTCAAATTCAACAACACTTGGTCAATAGTTGATCTCCCCATAGGAAAGAAACCCATTAGCTGTAAGTGGATTTATAAAACAAAACTCAAGGCTGATGGCAGCCTTGAGAGGTTTAAAGCAAGGCTTGTAGTTAGAGGATTCACACAGAAACATGGCCTTGACTATGATGAAACTTTCTCCCCCGTTGTAAAGCTAACCACAATTCGTGCCCTAATAATAATTGCTGTGAAAAAAGGATGGAACCTGGATCAACTTGATGTAAACAATGCCTTCCTCCATGGAGATCTCCATGAGGATGTTTACATGAGTATACCCGAGGGTCTTCAAGTTCATGGTGAGAACAAAGTCTGTAAGTTACACAAGTCTCTATATGGCCTTAAACAAGCCTCTCGCCAATGGTATGAAAAACTTACAAATTTTTTGAAAAACCTTGGTTTCCATCACTCACAAAATGACTACTCTCTGTTTGTAAAACAAAAAACAGATAGCATTACTTTGTTAGGGATCTATGTAGATGACATTCTTGTGGTTGGCAATGATGCAAAAGAGATAAAGTTGTTAAAGAAACAACTTGACAAGGAGTTCAAAATAAAAGACTTAGGGAGGTTAAACTATTTCCTTGGAATGGAGTTTTTGCAAACAGACAAAGGGATAATCATGTCTCAACAAAAATATACAAACCAAATTCTCAAAGAATTTGGGATGGAACAATGCAGAGCATGTGTTTCACCCCTGCCTGTTAATCTGAAACTAACAAAAGATTGTGGTTCAAAACTGGACAACCCCACTGTGTACAGGTGCCTAGTGGGAAAACTAAATTTCCTCACTAACACTAGACCTGACATTGGGTTTGCAGTCCAGTTTCTTAGCCAATTTTTACAATCTCCAACAACAGAACATCTTAAGGCAGCCTACCACACTCTATCATACATAAAAGGCACATCTGGTTTCGGTTTGCTTTTAATAACAGAAACAATTTTGATTTAGTAGCCTACTGTGACTCAGATTGGGCATCATGCCCAATCACAAGAAAGTCTATTTCTGGCTATTATATCTTACTTGGTGGTTGCCCTTTAAGTTGGAAGTCTAAAAAGCAGGTCTCAGTTGCTCTATCTTCTGTCGAGGCAGAATATAGAGCCATGGGACAAGTCACCAGTGAATTAAGCTGGTTAACCAGACTGCTGACAGAAATTGGTCTAAAAGACATTACCCCAATACCATTAAAATGCGATAATCTTGCTGCTATACACATAGCAAGAAATCCCGTTTCTCACGAACGGACTAAACATATCGAACTAGACTGCCATTTTGTCCGTGAGAAATTGCAGGAAGGTCTCATACATGTGCAGTACGTTCCCAGCACACATCAGCTCGCTGATGTCATGACCAAATCGTTACCAGGTAAGAATTATCAAACTGTTTTTAACACTTTGGGACTGCAGGATCAGATTGATCACGGCTGAAGACAACACCACAGAAATGCAAAAGGCACACTTTCTTGCAGAACAGAAACTGTTCCTTCTGAGGGGGGATATTGGGATACACTGTCATGTTTATTCCATTACTGGGTATTCTAGATTGTATCCTAGGCTATTACAAGTTGTACGTTTCTAATATGTATTAGGATTTTACTCTTGTAATTGAATGAACCGGTTCTAGGCTGAACCGGTTCCGTCCCCAGTCATCCCCCGTCTTCCTTCTACCCCTTTCTAAATACTCTCGACATTATTCTTTCTCTCTGTAAGTAAGGAACGAGACTCGTGTCTCTCAAAGTGATTCAACTCATTTCATCAATATAGATCTATCAGTTTTAGTCTCAGATTCCAACAGTTTGGCCCCGTGTAATTTTTGCGGATTCATATGAATATTGCCCTCTTGGTAAGGGAATACAAACGCAAAAGAATGGAGTAAATGCCAAGAGATCCATAGAAGATGGACCTTATCCATCGTTATGGTCCTTTTTCGAGTAATTGATCTGTTTTTATCAGAGAAAATATCATTCAAACTAAAGAAGGATTATAATTATAATATAGAAATCGGTGAGATCAAGTCTAAGGTTTTTTTAAGGCATCGAAGTAACACGCTTATCTTCTTCCATCTAAGCCTCGTAAAATGGAGAGAGGATTTAGGGGTAGCAATTCGGGTTAATGGGTCGGGTTGAAACTCTCCCATATCCAACCCGATTAAAATTGTATTAACTCATACCCGACCCAAAAATAATCGGGTTACAAACTTTCAACCCATATAAAATTATTGAACCCAAACCCGACCGGTTTAAATACAAATACTCTTGTTTTTCGGTAAAATGATCAGTCGTCCATATAAACGTGCACATGACGGTCATTTATTTCGAATTATTGTGTGCTGTTTTTTCAAATGTCAACATTCTGTTAAATGGGTCAATAATCTTAACTCATAGCTGTTATTTGTGCGGATGAAATAGTGTGACGACAGAATTTCTGCGACTAATGATTAGCATAGTATTTAGGTTTTCAAACAAACAGTGAATGGTGAATATAGATGGCCTAAAGAATGTATTTAGATTTATAAAATAATTATTTGTTTGGGCCTTAAGGAGTGATAGTATTTTTGTTTGCTATTATACTAAAGGTTATAAAATTAATACATATCCAAGTAAAATATAGATATATATTTATTTATTTTTAATTTTAAGTAAACGGGTCGGGTTGAGTTCGGGTTATGACCCTTAACCCATACCCAACCCATATATTTAATAGGTAACCCATACCCGACCCAAAAATAAATGGGTCAATAATCTCAACCCATACCCTCCGCTATTTACGGGTTGGGTTTGGGTCGGGTTATCGGGTTGGGTAAAAATGTCACCCCTAAGAGGATTGTTGTCAGGGGCGGATCCAAAGGGGGCGGGGACACCGGCCCTCTGAAACTTTTGAAAATTGTCAAATGTCTTTATAAACTTTTGAAAAAATACAAAATGACATAATATTTTAAAGAGTGACAGTGTCAAAAAAAAATTTGCCCCCCCCCCCCAGACAAAGCTTCTGAATCCACCACTGACTGTTGTCTAGCTTCTCCCTTCTCCGTTCTTGTCCCTTTCTTTTTCACTTAGCTACAGCTCAAAAGCTTGTCTAGCAATTAAATTTTTTGCTCTTCCCCATTCGAGATCCTTCACATCGACACCGTGTGGTGGCATGGGAGTTCTTGCATGTCATTTTTGGCCTTCGGATCTTGTGCTCCAGTTTTTCCCGCTCGAGATCTATCCTCCACGACCACATCAAGTTGGAGTCTCTAGAATTTTTGCATGTCAATTTTAATAAAGGTGGTTGTTGTTGTAGGAAAAGAGACGGCGATCGGCTTCTAAGTTCGTGCTCCTGCTCTTCCCGTATGAGATTTATCCTCCTTTGAGACACCAATTTGAAGGCTTTGGAGCTTTTACATGTCGGTTTTGGGCAACATTGAATTGGAGCTTTTGTATCTTTCGCATGTCGATCTTGACTTATATTTTATGTTGTTTTTAGATCTAGCAATAAATCTAGCTATATGTTTTCGGATCTAGCAATAAATCTAGAAAAATATTGTTTGTGATGGGTATGTGCACCCATCTTGCTCTTTGTTTTCATCCGTCGGAGAGCATGTGAAGCTCTTACTCCTTCTATGCAGCCGCTTCATTGTGATAGGCTTATGTATGCATAGATGCATTTTAGGTAAGGATTCGTGGTACGTATACACGTTCACATTTACCATCTGACTCTTTTTGTTGATGGTTGTAATGTTTCTAGTTAATGTAAGTTTATGGAATGAGAAGTATCGAAGTTCTAAAAAAACTTCTTCCGTTACATGGGTATGGCGGTGGTTTTAAAACAAGATTGGGCTGTCAAGAATGATGTCTCGTGTAACGACCCCAAAACCACCCTGGTTGAGAGACCGTTACACGTCGCGCGCTTATTACCTAAGACACGCAAAACTAAACTATCGAAACCCCAAAACAGAACTAATGCTCATATATTACCAAGTAAACGATTACAACATGTCTTTACAATACATAGGCGGAAGCCAAACTGAAATACAAAGCATAATATAATTACAACTGGGCACCATGGCCAAACAAGCTGAATACAAAACTCAAAAGCCAGACAAAAAAGTAGAAACTGAATCTCCAAGCACGAACTAAAACTTGCAAATCAGACGGAGATAGGGGTGAGCCAAACTATAGCTCAGCAGGTGATAAACTTCATCAGCTGAGCATGCTCAAAACAGATACTGAATATACATATATATATATATATATACATATACGAAAGCGCTTAGCCAGAGCAAAATCAGAGACAAAGCGGAAGTTTTTCAAATAGACAGAAGTCTAAAGCAGAAGGAGCTAAGCAGTGGTGGTCAAAACATACACTTAATAGCAGAAGAAAACTGAAGCTGAAAGCTTGACGAAATCAGAAGCTTAACAAACTCAAAAGCTTAAACACAGTCAGAAGCTTTGCAAAATCAGAAGCTTAGCAAAATCCGGAACTCGGCAGAAGACGATAAGCACACAGCAGACCGTCTCAAATCAAATACAGACAGAGCAAAAAAAGCAGAGCACTTACAAAATCAGAAATCCTCAACAGACAGGAAGCACACAGCAGCCTATCTGAGTTTGCAAACAGACAGAGCAGGCGAAAGTAGTACAAACAAATAGAGGCGTTCGAAGGACAGAAAGCACACAACAGTCTGTCAAAACAGCAGAACAAAATCCAAACATAAGTGGGACGCTAGCATTCAAAGCATACAGACAGAACGGGTAAACAACCCGCGAACAGAACGAGGAAACCTCACTCGTAAACAGAACATGTGGGAACCTGTGAACAGAACGGGGATACCACCCGTGAAACAGAAGGACGTCCTACGTAGCGCGCTACGAGATAGCTAAACCAGCCATCCACGGTTCAGATACAGAGAAGACTAGGTCCCAAAACAGAAGCTCTCATAATAGATCAAGGCTTTCTACAAAACAAAACGGAATTCTTTATCAGACTAGAGCATAAAGCATAAGCTTAATCGAAACAGAACAGAAGGTGTTGCTGAGCGCTAACACCCAAGCCCAAGGTTTCATACAATCAAAAACAGAATTCACAAGCTGAAACAGAAGTCTTAATCTAAGACCAATGAAATACGAAAGTCAAAACCAAAGTCAGAAGCTGAAACTCACTTTTAGAGCAAATAAGAGTTCAAAGGCTTATCGAAGATTTTCAAATCAAATTACACATATACATGTGCTAAAACATATTTAAACAAATAGTACTTGAAAAAAGGAATCCAACGCCTCAAACGGCACTCAAAACGGAGCTCAAACGAAGAAGTTATGCCAAAAACAAAGGCCTGTCTGAACATGTGTCCGACCTTGCATGTTCGGACATTCGCCGAGAGTCGGAAAATCCACCCGCGCATGATGTCCGAACTTCAATGTTCAGACAGATGTTCGGACACTGCAAAAACTACAAAATCGATTGCGGAAAACAGCCAGAACCAAGCCATAAATCCCCCACAAAACATACATAACTTATAGTATCAAAATAGCCAATCGAAAACATACATCCACGGGGTTTTAACGCATCAAATGCACATCAAAATCAACCAAGAAACATCACTAATCAGAGAGTCAAAGAATTCACATACAGAAAACCGAAACGAAACCCCGTGGGTGAACATACACAACTGAATCCATCTACCACCTACCTCACATCCGAAGCAACGCTATCTCTGTGGACTCTACAAACTGCCCTCCGCGAATCTCCACTCGAACAACAATCCCTCAATTGAACCATTCCCAAATACAAAATCAAAATCAGAAAAAGGGAAAGGAGACTCAATAGAGAAGAGAACTAAATCTACAACCGAACCTGACTGACGACTGATAGAAGAACCGAATTCCACCAGCAGATCTCCAACAGTTAATAATCGAGAGTGAAGGAAATAGAAAGAGAGAAAGAGGAGCAAAGGGAGGTTATTGAGAGCGAGTAAGAACGTCGTGCGAGAACGTCAGGATAGTGGAAGGAGCAATTGATCGTGAATAGAAAGTTGAGAAAGGAGAGTTAGGAAATAGTAAAATAAGAAATAAGTCCTAACTCTTTAATTACTAATAGAACGCAAAAAGACATCTTAGCCCTCCTTCCACAAGCTAACATAATGACATTAGGAGAATGTCATAGACAATCTAATATAAGATTACAAAATAACATAAACTCCCTTTGCGAATCAGAAAGGAAATTAAAAAAAAATCTGGGGCATAACATCTCGGGAAGGAACGGCTGCAGATGGTGGTGGGCACCTCTGCAAGCTTCGCTATGATCATACACCCCTTCTCTTTATGATATGTCCTATTTTAGTTATGTGTCTTGGTTTACTGGTTTGTTTATTTTCTTAAGCTTGTTTATGTTGCATTTTGGTCTCTACTACTCTTGTAATGAACCTTTTACTTACCCGCTTTGGCCTGCTGGTTGATTGCTGAGCGCGTTATGGACTTGGCTTCGGTTGGTTGGTGTCTAGTGTCTTTTCTTGAGTAAGGTTATATGGTGTGATTGGTACACATGTCTTTTTAAAAGAGAGTGGAGCATGCATACATATATCGTTGCATTCCGCGCAATGGATACTTCACAATTAAGTAATTATCATTAACTTCTGCTAGCGGCTCATGAGTTTAGCAAAACAGGAGCGGATTAGGTGACAGAAACATATTTTCCGTCGCACGACGGAAATCCTCTTTTTTTTTTTTAGGAGAGGAGGAGAAGGATCATTACGGGTGTATGCCCCACCGTACCACCATTGTTTGTTTTTATTTTTCATTGGACGTCTCACCTTTATACAAGTTATTTTGCTTTTTTTCATTATAATGTTAGAGTAATTGTTTTGTCCTTTTAATAATATAACATAATAAATAGTTATTATAATTAAATAATTCACTAATTATATAAAAAATTATTTGACTATATTCATATGTATATATGATTATTAAATATTATTTATTTAATTTGATAATATTAGTTGATGAACATATATCCTGGTTGAAAAAAATTTTAAAAGTTGAATTAATGCAAAAACACCAAGTTAAATATTTTATACTTTTTAAAGAAAAAATCTGAATGACATCACTATTGTATTATAGTTTTCTAATCTTATAATATTTGTTGTTGATACATATATGTAAAAAATGGAGTATAGCAATTCAAAATACACCAAAACTGATTAAAATTAAGATTATAAAATTGAATTAAATTCTCTTTACTATTTTCATTCAATTTTTTTGTGGCTTCTCTAATATAAATTTTATACTTTTTAGATTTTTCATTATATTTTAGAGATTTCATTATAATATATATGGTATTAGTGTAAATTTTCAATTACTATATATAAAAATTTATTTAGGAACTATATAAATTACTACGAAATATAAATAAAAATTAAAATGAATATAATAAAAATGAATAAGTGAAGTAACAAATATTGTAAACCTAAAAAATACAAAATATGAAAAATAAGAAAAAGGGATAATTAGATTTAGGGAATTAGAAGAATGAAGACTACAAAATAGTAAAGAGAATGATGATTCAATTTTCATAAACTTAATATATAAATTTTAATTTTATAATAATATTTTATATTATTAAAATTATTAGAGTAAAAAATTAAAAAAATTGGATTATCATTATTTTAACTATGGTACGGTTCATTTTTTACACAACTTTTATTCATTTTAGTAATTTAAAATTAATATTTGATATTTTTAATTTTATAAAATTTTAACCTATCTATTAAAAAAACTTATGAATTTTAATTTTTTAAATATTTAATAAAATTGTGGTGATCTTCTATTCAATTAAAAATATTTGTGTGGTATATGGTGAACTATGGTTATTAACAAGTAAGGGTATTTTGATCTTAAAAAGTTCTGGGTTAGTATATCTATGATATCTGGTGATTATTAAAATTATTTTTTATGCTATCTGGAAAACTTTTTTAAAAGTTGTAGTCTTTTGTGAATTAACAAACTTTTAATGGTATCATATGAATTTCCCTATTTTTTTATTATCAAATTGTCATAATAGTCTTGGCAATTACGGTGAACAGAGTGGAGATTGTGTAGGCCGCCTGCGTAATGTACTGTGCGGCTGGGTGAGTGGCTGTGTGTGAGTTGGCAGCCAGTCAGCTGCTGACTGGGTTGGTTTTTATTATATAATTTTAAATTATTGTATCTTTTAAAATATAAGTCCAAAATAAAAAAAAATTACACCATTATTTATCTAAATTCAAGCTCTTCAAAATAAGATCAAACATGAATATGTTTTGAGAAGTATAAAAATTTATGTTAATTACATGTATAAATCCATATATATCAATGAGACTTATGATTCATAACATCATTTTAGTGTATCATTGTAACACATAACATTATTTTAGTGTATCATAATATCAATTTTAATGAATCATAATACCAAAATTAAATGAATTATCTTCATTTTAGTGTATCATCGCAAACATTAAAGAATAAAAACTTTTTACAAATATAATATTTGGTATGTATGAAAATACACGATTCACCGTATAAGGTTTAAAATACACCATACAACAAAAAAATACACTACAAAACAATAATGATTTTTATCGGTTCCGAATTGTTGTTTATATAATACTTATTATATGTTAATGAATAATATCAAATTAATGAATCATATGATCATTTTAGTTATCAATCGTTAAACAATAAAAAAAAATAAATCAAAAAAACAAAACAAAAACATATTAATAATAATTACAAAAGAAGAAAAACTAAAATACACAATTAGAGGTTAATAAAAATACACATACAATACACCATACAATAATAATAATACATACACTAAAAACAATAATGATTTATATCGGTTCCGAAGTTTGTAATTGAATTCACTACTTATTACTTAATGAATCATAATATCAATTTTAATGAATCATTATACAGAATTAATGAATCATTATTATTGTAAAAATATATATTTTTTTTAAGTTATCAAAACATATCCATGACTGGTCTTGTTTGAAGAGCTTGAATTTAGGTGAACAATGATATAATTTTTTTTTCATTTGGATATATATTAAAGTTACAACTAATTAAAGTTAATGTAGTAAAAAGAAAGACAGCCCAGTCAAAAAAACAGTCCAGTCAGCAGCTGACTGGGACTGCAAATTGAATATCCCACTCCTACTAAGGTACGGGACCCCCGTGGCGTTGATTGAAATTGGTACCGTGAAACCAGTGGGTTCGGTCTGATCAATGGGGATCTCATGTGTAACAACATTTTGAGTTTTTTTAGGAAAACTCAATTTTGAGTTATTTTGGTCATTTTAAGCTTATTGTTTTGATACGTGTTTGGGGCTTTTTTTAGCTATTTGATTGAAGTGTTAATATTGCAGTGACAAATACTACACTGGATAGCGCCTTAAGATGTTGATGGTCAAAGCAAATTATCACATTGGAGTATTGTATACATCTCCATAAATCAAATAGAAATTTCATAATTTTACTAAATTACAATATATAATAGTAAAAACAACATAACACGTAATTAAGTTTAACTAACACATGAGTATCTTTATTAATAAAATAAATCAAGTAACATACGCATTTTACTGCTAGGCAATCATAAGAAGACTGCAAAATAGATGTTCAAAAGGGTGAACAAAACATTAATATACTAAAACAGATAAGCCTCAAAATAAAAAAAAGTACTTAATCCGCTCTTAAAAAACCTTCTTTTAGATTTTTATACACTTATTAAAATTTAAAGGGAAATTCACAAGACACCACTGTTTAAGTTTCTAATTCACAAAATATCACTGTTTTTTTTAATTCAGCTTTAAACATGCTTAAACATTGTCTAAAATTGATGATGAAAACTTACATGGACGATGCTAAAGTGTTATATTTTGGTCCAATATCAAATTTAAAGTTTTTTAAGCTCATATATGACATGTGAGACCCAATGAACATGTATGGGAATTAGAAACTTGGTATCTTGTGAATTTTCCCAAATTTAAATAACACTAACACAATATTTTCTATTTTATGTAAGTAGTCCTATCAAAACAATTAAACAACATTTCACTTATTTAAGAGAGAAATAGGTGAATTTGTAAGTGATATTGAAACTTGATCAAAGAAAACAATGTGTTAATGAAAAAACACAATTTTCTAAAGAGTAAATTACTCAGAACCCCCTTAGGATTTGGGATATTACAGTTAACCCCCTTGTGTTTATCATAATTATTGGTAACCACCTCAAGGTTAAGGTATCTTTGACTATGAGCCCCCAAACTATAACTTTGTTATTAGAAAGTTAACTACGTGTTGATCTATCAACTTAATCACATAAATAATGCCAAGCTGGACAACAAAACTGCTTAATCAACCTCGTGCAACTCTCTCTCATCCCACTTAAAATGCATTTTCAAGGCAAGGTTGACATTTTTAGGAAAATAACAATACAAATTAAGTAGTGTTTTTTGTCCAGTCTAACATTACTAATGTGATTAAGCTGATAGGTCAACACGTAGTTAACTTCCTAATAACAAAGATATAGTTTGGGGGCTCGTAGTCAAAGATATCTTAACCTCGAGGTGGTTACCAGTAATTATGATAAACACAAGGTGGTTAACTATAATATCCCAAAATCCTCAAGGGGGTTCTGAGTAATTTACTCTTTTCTAAACGATGGGGTATACATCCAAAATTTGAAGGGTCTGTTCGTTGGTTAGGTTTATCTAATTAATCAGTTTATTATTGGATAAAGTTTTAACCAGATACAAAAAAAAAAAAAGACTCCCAGTTTAACCTAGACACACCTTTCTCGTTAGACGCAGACATGGAACGGCCCCTATATCCATATTTATAATCTGGGATTCAATAGTATTAAAATATCTTAAAAATCTGAAGATCCCAAACAAGGGTGATTCCTAATTTGTTTCTTCTTTTCGTCCAGTGTGAATACAGACTGTCAATCCTAGGCTCCTAGCCACTGAGCAATTAGTGGGGGTAAATAACTACTACTACTAGTAATTTACTCTGGAGTACTATTCGTATCCGTGAGTGGTGACCACTGACCACCTACGACACCACTACCCAGAGGCCAAAGTAAGTTAAGTAACCATGGCAATTGTTTTGCGAAAGGGGGGGGGTACTAAAGTACTTTCGCTAGCTACAGGCAAGTGGCACCGAAGAACGTCCGTCTTGTCTGGTTCTTCTACTTCCTACCGCTGGCCACGTATATGTTTGGATGCTGAGAGTCTGGCATGGTGGGAAGCCTCAAATTGCAAGCAGCCAAAGCGCAAAAAGGAGACGCCAGCCAAAGCGAACCGCTGCTTGGAGCCTTGGATAGGGCGTCGTTGCAGTAGCAGAAAAAGACAAGTATGTCCCTACGTCATCTGTACTCTTACTCTCTCACACACTGCACATCCTCACGCACCCATTAGAAACGGAGTAGTGGAAGAAATTAGAAGCATTTTCTCGCAAAGCAATGCCGTCTGGGAACTCCCTAGAATTTGATGCGTCTCATTCTCTCTCTGTTTTTGAGCATTTATTAGATTTCCTTTGTTCTCCTTCACACATTTTATTATTATACTATTTCTTCTAATTTTCTCTATCTGATTTCTGAAAAAGTCGAATGTTTGCTCATTTTGCTATGACCGTGAAGAAGATGGGAACATAAAATTAGAGGGTCTCTCTTCTGGTCTCTTTCTCGCTCTAGGGCTGGGGGTAATTTCAGTGCATGATTGCGATTACACAGTGAAAATGAAGTGGAAAACTGGATGAATTGATGCAGCGTTGTGGACAGGCTGCCTTGCAGGTATGGCTGGTCGGTTTCCTGGTCTGGATCCCCGTCATCTGTTAGAGTAATGCGGTTGATCCGACGGCTGCCGACAGGCGTCAGTTCTGAACCGATTCTTTACCACCTGAAATTTCGCCTTTGAAAAATGAATGTGCAGTGTTACATAGCATCTCTGTCTAATGTTTCCGTTCTTGGTTATGACATCTTCTTGACCGGATTTAACAAAGGAAAGAATTATTTTCTTCCCGTCTTCTGTACTATATTCATCTTGACATCGCTTTCAAACCATTTTCCTTCTTCCCTTACTTTCCCACAATTTCTATTCGCAGTACTAACTGACGAATCCTAGTTCCCAACTTATATTTTACATTATTTGTACAAGCTAATTTAACTTCAAGTGGCATGATTGTTTCTGAATCACTCATAAGATTTTGCAGATAAAGCTGTGGATACACTCAGAGTGTGTACTTCGTCATCTCTCCACTTCTCACGGTGAAGCAGAGAAAAGAAGATCTGGGTCCTTACTGTTTTTCCTCCCGCTTAATCTGCATGTCCTGGTAAAGCATGTGAAACATCAAGGGAAGCTTCTGTACGCATCCAGAGCCTCATCAAACGAAGTCAAAAGCGTCAAACCGAATCAACCCAGCAGCCGAGGGATTTCTATCCATTCAATCCGAAATGAGGGTGTAGTGTAGTTAGATCCTGATCCCAATAGTTTTCCAAGGGTTTTACATCTCCGGAATCTGCTGAATTTAACCCCAACAACCCACTTTCAGCCATGGCTTCAGGGTGGGATGATTTAGGGAATATTGCAAGCGTCGCCCAGCTGACTGGGGTCGATGCCGTCAAGCTCATTGGGCTGATTGTTCGGGCCGCAAACAGGCTCGGATGCACAAAAGAAGAACTGTCGGCAGTTTGCTAGACACTTGAAGCTGGTGGGTACTTGCTGGAGCAGCTGAAGATGTCCGAGCTTCAAGAGGTACCCGAGACTAGAGAGCCGCTGGAGCAGCTAGAGGATGCGCTCAGGCGATCTTATATATTGATCAACAGTTGCCAGGACAGGAGCTATCTTTACTTGCTGGCTATGGGGTGGAACATCGTGTATCAGTTCAGAAAGGCGCAGAGTGAAATTGATCGGTACTTGAAACTGGTGCCTCTATTACGCTGTGGACAATGCCCGAGTCAGGGTAATATATTTCTACCTGCAAGTTTTCATCTGTATGTTTGCGTTTATTAATTTAATCATTTCTGCGTTTGAGAATTTTGTGGCGATGTATTTGTTTACTACTGGCTATAATTTTTATGTTTAGGGTATTTTCTCTTGGGGGTGGGGTGAAGGTTATCCTTTCAAGTTCGTGACGGCAAATACATGGTATGGTCTAGTCGTAAAGCGGATTAATTATTAGGTGTCAAGCATGTGACTGGTGCCCATTGATGGGTTAATGGTTTATGATTACATTATTTGTTTGTTAGGAGTTACATGTGGCTTCAGTTTTTAAGCCTAATGGTGTTTGTCTTGCTGTCGATCACTATTAACACCCAAGACAATCAAAAGGAAACACTCCTGAATTATTTTTGTGCTGGCAGATTAAGTTAAAGGAACTATTCACAGCAAAACAAAAAATACCATACTGAATCTGAGAGCCAGTAATATATACCTGGGATGATATCCTTCATAAAGTTACATGTGATTTTTGATGCCAAATGGCATTCTCGATAAGCAAGGGTATCTGTAATCTTGTACTGCAATTTGTATACTGGATGATAAAATGAAAACCATGTCTCCTTTCACTAAAAGTTGGTTAAATCTTTAAAATCTTTTGGCAGGAAAGGTTAGAGGATATAGAAAGGGATCAGCAGGAGTATACTTTGGATGAGGAGGACCGGAAGGTACAGAATGTGATAATGAATCCTGACCCAAGCTCTGCTGCATTGCTGAAGAAGACTCTCTCTAGCTCATACCCATTGCTCTTTCAACGAAGCACTGAAGAAGGAGAACGAGAAGCTGCGAATGGAACTACAAGTATCACAGGCTAACTTGGATGTGCAGCAGTGTGAAGTTATTCAACGCTTGCTTGATGTGACTGCAACCGCATCTTCCATCTGTCAAGCTGAAAAGCCTTCCAAGGAAACAGTGACACAGTATACAGACAACAACGAACATTCTTTCGATGATGATCACTCCCCGAAGAAGAGCAAACCGCCTAAGGAGGTCTCAAGGTCAGAATTCCTTTATTATATTTGAGATGTCTGTTGTTAGATTCTAGGTGTTGACCTTACAACATGTAAAATCTCTTGACTGACGTCAGATCCCAGCTTATTCTTCTGTTGCTGTTGGGTGTTTTTTGGGGCATATTGAAGTACTACTCTCCTATGCACAATGGCTTGCTTTAAATATAAACTGCCTTGCAGGTCGGGCTCTTCAGGACACAAAAAATTCTCGAAACAAAGTTCACTTCAGCCTGAAGAATGGCATACTGATTTACTTGACTGTTGCTCTGAGCCTTGCCTTTGTAAGTGCTGATTTCTTACTCTGTGAAATATTCTTTACTACAGTCATGAAAACTAATGATGCATGGGACCCTTTATTATCTCAATTGTCAGGCTTAAAGACATTCTTCTACCTTGTGGCACATTTTCAAGGATTGCAACCGTGGCTAATAATAGATACATCTGTAAGTAGCATTTGGGTAATACTTTCTGTCCATGAACACACTCACACACTCTTGTTTTTGCTTCTACCATTTTTTTACAGAAATTTTGTAGATATAGATGTTTATGACTTGGTTTCAGGCTAGAACTTAAGATCTACTATGAGAGCGGCAAGGTATTTTAGTGATGATGAATCGTTTTTTTTTTCTTCTTCATTTTCTTATTTGCAGCCTCAGGAGACGCTTGCAGTGAACTGCTTGCATACTCTTTAGTACTGTCTTGCTGCTGCTACACTTGCTGTGTCAGGACCAAGCTGCGAAAGAAGCTCAACATAACTGTGAGCCATCTAGCTACATCATTGTACTTAATTCTATTCGAGACTGTTTTCAGATAGGAGAAATAAATATACCACATAGGAAACATGATTTTGCTTCATACTTCCATGAGAAGGTGCATTTTTTGGGGTTTGTCATGTGAGTAGCATATTTATCACATCTGGATGGTGATCAGATCTTCCTTAAACAGAGGATGACTGAGACTCTTTAGTTCTGTTAATGACCGGGCAAATCTGAAAATGTGGATTTATGTATATAATGACAGGGAGGCGGATTTGATGACTTCCTCTCACCTGATGTGTTGTTGCTGTGCTCTTGTCAAGAATGGCGAGAAGTGGAGATTCGAGGAGTCTACAGTAAGCTGCTTTAATTTCACCACCTAAGCTAGCATGTCACACACACAACTATCAAAAAAAAAAAAAAAGCATGTCACACACACACATATGTAACCATGTTTTTCTCAAGTCTGTTTTAGCTATTAACCATCACCCTTCTAGCTAGAGTGATCTTGGTTGAGCAAGCGGTTTGTTTAGTTCAGTTGTGCTGCACTTGTGCTCTGTTGTTTGGTGACTCAACAAGACTTACTTTTTCAAAGAGGGATATAATATAGAATTCCGCAGGTGAAAGACGAAAACAAGCCCACCGACGACGCAGTTCATGGAATCATAAGAGCTGGATGATTGACTTCTACCTGAATGTTTTACAGGAGATGTAAGAGCGGACTGAAAAGGAAACCAAAACAGGAATCGTAGTAGTAAAATGATGAACAACGAGGGGTGGTTGTTGTGCTGTGACTGTTAGATGTTGTGCACTATTTTGTCTCTGTCTACGTAACATGTGGCTCATCTTCTGTAAAGCTTGTAGCTAAATTATGGAGTAGTTTACAACCAACCCCATCTCTTCTGACTGAAACCAAACCATCATGTATCATAGGCTGGCGACCTGAATTTGTAATATCTAAATTATTTGATGCTAATATGAGGTGGAAGTTCTCTTGTAAAGTAAAGCAACATTATCTTTTCACCATATGAGTTCTGTACAGCGAGACATCCAGAATTGAATATCCCATGTCACCGGTCAATGATAGTGCAAACAATATTAGCGACTTTGAACAACAGACTACCGTTGTGATAGGTCATATATATATAAGTGGGAAATTAAACAATAACCTGTTGTATCACTGTCAACAAGATGAACCTTTCTTCTTCATTCCCTGTGAGGTACTTGGGTATTAACACGCCATTGTTTTGTTAAAATTTCAGCCCATTCTTTTGATTTATTCAAAACATTATTTAAATTGTATTATTAGTTGGTTTTTGCACTTTTGTGTCTTTATTTTTTCATGTTTATATGTTTTAAACCTATTCAATGTAATAATTCGTGCCGATTTCAAATGTTTTAAAAATAAAGCTATGTATATTGGTGTTGTTGATCTAAAAAATTAAGACCTTATTAAATGTTTTATTCTTCGATCAAAAAATATATTAGTATAAAATTAATGAAAAGAATTAATCATTTAAAATATATAAAATTATATAAAATAGTGAATTACTCTATGTCAAGATATTAAATAAAACAACATATTTATAATCAATTAAACATTATCACATAAAAGTCTAGAACACAACATATTAATTGATTTTCAAACTAATCCATCACACAATGATAATTCGGTTTAAAAAACTCTAATACAAAAAAACAACCTAGTTTGTACACAATCAAGTTTTAAAATCAGTTATCAGTCCACATCATCTCATATCAGCTATCAACATCAAGCCTAATTTGATTCTTATGGAATGATTTGCTACAGTAAGTAAATTTTTTACGAGATAAGCACGTATCTCGAGGTTCAATTGACTAAGACTAAAAAAACCTAGAAATTGAGGGACGCCTACTGGTAACTGGTTGACCATGAAACAAATGATTGGAAAAATACTTCCAAAACGAGTAGAAAGTTTTACGTTGACTGAAACTTCCTTTATTTTACAATTCTGATTAACGCGGCTATTAGTACTAATTTGACATGTATTACCTTTGCAATATGAAAGGAATAATTATAGACATCATAAGAACAGAATGACTATTCAATGGTAAAAGCCAGTTTGAGAGAGGCTAATAACATGACTACTTATATGATTTTTTAGGGGAATAGTATCCATCACACTGATAACTTGTTTATACATGACAATCGTAAAGTGGTGTTTTATCTGGTTATCAGGAGTGGTAAACTTTTAAAATCAATATCTTAAAAATATAAGACTGTTGGTTAAAAAAAGTGCTTAACTATTTATCTATGTTTGAGAAAGTAAACACATGTGTTGATTGTTATAAAA
The DNA here is from genome assembly GCA_023374045.1 of Limonium bicolor. NCBI lineage: Eukaryota > Viridiplantae > Streptophyta > Magnoliopsida > Caryophyllales > Plumbaginaceae > Limonium > Limonium bicolor. The sequence continues at coordinate 393,670,279 of CM041776.1, read as the reverse complement.
GTTAGATTTGTTATATTTAAATATTGTGTGATGCTGTTCAATTTAAATATGAAGATGGTTGTTTACTATGGCGCAACCGATTGTACACACCGATTTGATTTTGTATGCTTGCTTGCAGTCAGCAAAAAAGATACGTAAAATCTTAGTTTCAAATCGGTTTTAAATTGGTCCCTTCTACATTAGTCAAATACTAACTAGTAGACTAGATAATAATTAAAAACATGTACTCCCTCCGTGCCATCTTCGCCGTCTCTTATGTTTTATGAAATGTTTTCCGAAATATTTTTATAAAACTAAATATCATAATATATGATTGAGAAAATTTACAAATTGTGGTATTTTGTGAATTTCAAACTTACTATTAGAGATAATTTTTTAAAAAGGAATATATCGTGAATTATAAACTTGAATCATAGTATATTGTGATTTTTTTAATCATATTCTTTAATAATATTTTATAAAACTATTTGATCATAATGTTAAATATTAAAATCAGACTATAAGGAGTATCATATTGGTCCATAACACAGCCAATATTGCGACCAAGCCCAATAGCAGTCATGGCATTGTCTATCCATAGTTTTTGTATTTATCCGGCCTATTCCAAATCACAACACCAACAGATAGAATATCTTGTGCAGATGGGTCTTTCGGCGGGAAATTTTCCGGTCAAGGGCGTTCACCGACTCATTTACCTATCGGGTGCCGTTTGCACCATAATTCCGTGGCAGGTGTAATTTTACTTTTTCCTGTGAAGGAGCTGACTTTTATTGTGCGCTTCCTTTGCATATGAACCAACGGCTCTTTTTTTGTTACAAAGAAAACGCACAATAAAAGTCAGCGTCCTGGGTGACTGAATTTTATTGTGCGCTTCTCTTGCAACATAAAACAGGCGGTAGTTAACTTATGAAATTGGATTACGTTAATGACCCAAACAAGTTATTAATAAAACAATATTAATAAAATTATTATAAGAGAAATCACAAAATTAAATCTATAAAAAATAAATCTTGTCTATTATTGTGATTGGTTAACTAACTATACTTTAAATAACTCTAATTAACTATAATTATAATTACAAATTTTAGTTCAATTCATCTACAAATAATCGAATTCATATGAACAATAATACATTACTCAAACTTGTTGTAATTAACTATTCGACATAAATTATAAGATAATTAATTAGGTTATTTTTAGTCAATCGTAATTAATCAAAATGCTAATTAACATTAAACAAATAACCTAATTTAATATATACTACATATGTTTATATTCGTATACTTAAGTTCATATTAATAATACAAAATTTTGATCACAAAAACTATAATACATTAGTCAGACTAGTTATAATATAATTATTCGACATAATTATTAGTTAAATAGATTATTTTCACTTAAATATGATTAATCGAAACACTAATTATATTTAAACAATCAAACTAGTTATAAATAGACAAAATATATTTATAATTATAAATTTGAGTCCAATTATATATTATTAACCTACATTCGTAAACCTAAATCTGATTAAATAAATATTAAAGGATGTCAAATAAATTTAACTATAATAAACTAAAGAGTGTTGGTTTTTGCAATCAATTTTTTAGATTCCGCAGTCATTATAAAAAGTATGCAGTCAATTTTTTAAAATTTGAAGTCATAATCACAGTTAATTTTTTAAGGTATGCAATCACAACAAAAATATATTTTTTACTCACTTAGTTTACAGTGAGATGTAATTAGTACAATAATAAAAAAAAACCAAGTCAGCCACCGATCCCAATTTTTAAAAAATAATAATAAATTAAATAATTTACTCGCACCATTGCTAGAATTTAATTAAAAACAAATTTCATTATTCAGTTAAAAGATGTCTATTTTACAGTTAAAAAATAAATATCACAACACACAAAAAATATTTTATATTACATTAATTTATTAAATTATTTATAACTTTTTGTACTTAAATTTTAAAAAAGTGATTAAATATTTTTAATAATAATTACATCAACTACAAATTTAACTACAAAAGCGAACACCTTTTTTTATTAAATAATAAAATATTTGTAATAACAATATTTATTAATTTAAAATTATTTTTATATTGCGACTACGTATCCTACAAAATTAACTGTGATTGATCGAGTAAGCTAAAACGTTGTTAGTCATTAATGTAATCCAAATATTTGTTTCGATTAATTACGAGTTGTGAGGATGACTCACTTGCAAAGAAAGCGCACAATAAAAGTCAGTCTTCTGGGTGACTGACTTTTATTGTGCGCTTCCTTTGCATATAAGCCAACGTTTTTTTTTTTTTGCAATGGAGGCGCACAATAAAAGTCAGTCACCCACAGCAGGCTGACTTTATTGTGCGCTTCCTTCACAGGGAAAAGTAAAAATCACACCTGCCATGGAATTATGGTGCAAAAAGCACCCGATAGATAAATGAGTCGGTCAAACGCCCTATGATCGGAAATTTTCCCTTTCGGCGAGCGTCTAGATGATGGCGCCAGTCCACGTGAAATTTGGTATATTTATTACTCTCCCTCTGTCCCTGTTTAACCTCCTTGTTATTATTTGGACATATCGTTTGACTTTAATATTTAACGTGTAAGATGACATAATTTTACAAATCTAATTTTGTAATGGAATCCTTATGTGAAAAACTATATATTGTAGAAATTTTTTATAATTTTTTTATATTATATGTTAAATATTGAAGTGGAAACATGCCAAAAAACAAACAGGGAGGTGAAAGTGGGACGGAGGTAGTATATTTACTTCAATTAGTTGTAATATTTAAAATGTAGGTCTAAAATGTAAAAAGATTATACCATTGTTCATCTAAATTCAAACTGTTCAAAACAAAACCAGTCATGGATATGTTTTGAGAAATTTAAAATTAATAGTAAGAGTAAATTACTCGGAACCCCCTTCAGGTATGGGTATAATACAGTTAACCCCCTTGTGTTTATCATAATTATTGGTAACCACCCTGAGGTTACAGTATATCTGACTATGAGCCCCGAACTATAATTTTTTTTATCAAAACGTTAACTATATGTTGACCCATCAGCTTAATCACATTATTAATGCTAGCCTCGACAACAAAACTACTTAATCAACATCGTTTAAGTCTCCCTCATCCCAATTGGATGCATTTTCGAGGTAGGGTTGACATTGTTTAGACAATAAGAATGCTGATTAAGCAGTGTTTTTTGTCCAGCATGTCATTAATAATGTGATTAAGCTAATGGGTCAACATATAGTTAACGTTTTGATAAAAAAATTATAGTTCGGGGCTCATAGTCAGAGATACTGTAACCTCAGGGTGGTTACCAATAATTATGATAAACACAAGGGGGTTAACTGTATTATGCCCATACCTGAAGGGGGTTCCGAGTAATTTACTCTAATAGTAATTACATGTATATATCCATATATAGATTCATAACATCATTTTAGTGTATCATTGTAAACACATAACATCATTTAGTGTATCATAATCATAATATCAATTTTAATGAATCATAATATCAAAATTAATGAATTGTGTCTTCATTTTAGTGTATCATCACAAACATATAAGAATAAAACTTTTACACAATAATACAACTAATAATACACTACTAAACAATAATAATTTTTATCAGTTCCGAAGTTTGTTATCTAATTAACCACTTATTAGTTAATGAATCATAATATCAATTTTAATGAACATAATATCAGAATTAATGATTATATCTTTATTTTAGTGTATTAACGTAAACATATAAAATCAAAATTTTCAAACAATAATACAACACAAAACATAATTTGGTATGTATGAAAAATACATGATTCACCATAGAAGGTTTAAAATACATCATACAACAATAATAATACACTATAAAATAATAATGATTTTTCATTGGTTCCGAAGTTTGTAATCGAATTCATCACTTATTACTTAATGAATCAAATATCAATTTTAGAATAGCAATACAAAATAAATCATATTATCATTTTAGTGTATCACCGTAGAGTGGGCTAGGATATAAAATTACAAAAATATTTACGATTGGTTCAAGCATGCCTTTTCCTTCACTTGGACCGGTTTGCAATTACGGAAACTAAAAACCGCAGATGCCTGACGTCACTAATGAAGTGGCTTATTCTCATTAGCACAAACGCGGCTGCTTGGATGTGCTCTGCTCACCAAGGCCCAGAGTAAAAAAAAAAAAAAAAAAAAGACCGTTGACGCTTCTTTATCTGTGCATAGTCAAACTTCTAGTTCTTGACTGAGAATCGAAGGTCACATCAGTTTACGTGTGAAACCAACTCTCGGATACCACAGAAATTGAAGGCTGGCTGGATGACTTGTTGAAGGTTTAAATACTCATACTTGCTTGGCAGGTTTTCGCATTCGTTCACCCACGCCCTCTTCCCTTGGGGTAATTTTCATTTGCGTATTCTCTCTTACAGTGCTTTGGAGAGTTATTTAAATCAAGTCCAGGGTCAATGCTCAACAACCAAGCGCCACGTAGCCGCTAATTTCAATCGGGGGATGTACTTACATTCACGACCCTCGTGGATTTTGCCTAAGAGATTTCACTCTACCTATAAACTAAATTCAGTTTACCCAGACCAAACACAACCCACCCTCGCTTTCTCAACGATGGAAGCATTGGGGAATGTCGCGACCGTAGCGCAGCTAACTGGTCTTGATGCTATCAAGCTGATTGGCTTAATCATCCAAGCCGCAGAAACGGCCCGAACGCATAAGAAGAACTGTAAGCGGTTTGCTACCCACTTGAAGCTGATCGGGAACCTACTCGAGCAGCTCAAGATATCTGAGCTCAAAAAGTACCCGGAGACAGGGGAACCGTTGGAGCAGCTCGAAGATGCTCTCAGGAGATCGTATGTCTTGGTCAGTAACTGCCAGGATAGAAGCTACCTTTATTTGCTTGCGATGGGATGGAACATTGTGTATCAATTCAAAAAGGCCCAGAATGAAATTGATCAGTATTTGAAGCTGGTGCCTTTGATTAATCTGGTGGTTGACAGTACCCGAGTTAGGGTAAGAATATTACTTGGTTGATCATTTGGTGGTTTGTCATTTTCATTTCTGCTCATTGCATATGGGTGTCAGGGGCGGACCTATGTAGGTACTGACACACTACAAAAAAATCTAAAGTTTTACTTATTTATTTTAATTAGTTGTAATTAATTTATCAATGAGTCTTATATTTTGACACATATATTGAGACTTAAGCTTTTTAGATACATGATCTTATATTTTGACACATATGTTATGAGACTTAAACTTTTTAGATACATGATCTTATATTTTGACACATATGTTATGAATTCCTGGGTCCGCCACTGATGGTGTATCCTTTTGTATAGTGTGAACTTTTTTTTGTATAGTGTGAACTGAATTATCGTTAGTTCAAACTGTTTTCTATTTGTGACACAAGTTAGTATCTGTCTGGTAAGACATTTTTCAACCAACTTGCAGTTCAGGGGAATAGCCAATTTATAACTTATATAAGTTTGTGGAGTGATGAGAGTTTCTTGACAGGAAAGGTTGGAAGCTATAGAGAAGGATCAGCATGAGTATACTTTGGATGAAGAGGACATAAAATTGCAGGACGTGATTAGGAATAGAGACCAAGATTCTTCAGCTGTGCAGCCTGTGCTTAGAAAAAACCTTTCTAGTTCGTATCCTCATTGCTCTTTCACTGAAGCACTTAGGAATGAAAATGAAAAGCTTCGTAGGGAACTACAATTATCAAAGGCTAGCTCAGATGTGCAGCAATATGAAGTTATTCGGGGTTTGCTTGATGTCACTGCCACTCTTGCTTCCATCTGTCATCTGAACAATCTTCCATGGAAAAAGGTTCTAACAGTAATGATTCAAGGTAGAGGGAAATTCTATCTCGTTTACATGTTTTATGTCAATTTGCAGTCCACGGTTTTTGTGGTATGC
>CM041776.1:393487524-393663805 GCA_023374045.1 Limonium bicolor | reverse complement strand
TTGTCGCGAGGTGTGTAAGCCCCTCGTTCCTTAGCTAAATCAAGTTTCACAGCCCGACCTGACAACTCTTGACCGTTTAACTCAAGTGCCTTTTGAGCTTCTTCTGCTGTGGCAAACTCAACGTGACCAAAACCCTTCATGTTCTGTTCCGCATCCAGTGCGAAACGGACTTCTGCAACTTCCAACCCAGCTTCTTTGAAGAAATTCTCCACATCTTGTTGTTCGACACTGTAAGGTAGATTTCCAACAAAAAGGGTTTTGGAACCACCCTGTGTGGCTGGTGTTTTAGGAGTAGACTTACCCGCATCTACCATTTTCACATCCCCTCCCTTCTTCTTTGGGGTTTTCTGCTGGGGCTTCTCATCATCTTCACTTCCCTCCTCTTCCTCCTCCTCACTATCGTCCTCATCATCATCACTCTCTTCTTCCGAAGAATCAGCCTCCTCTGAACCGTCGTTGGATTCAGTTTTCTTTGCAGCAGACCCATTGCTCGCAGGAGCCTTTTTTGGTTGAGGTTCCTTCTCATCCTCATCTGAACCGTCATCAGAGCCTGAACTGTCGTCCTCGTCATCATCATCTTCATCGCTTGACTCGCTAACTGGAGCCGCCTTGGCAGGAGGAGCTGTGTTCTTCTTCTGCGTCACAGGTTTGACCTCAGCTGGCTCATCATCATCTTCGGACGAGGATTCCTCCTCCGAGCCGCTGCTACTGGCTTCCACCTTCTTCTTTATGGCTTTGGCTTCAGCCTTCTTAGCGGCGACGACAACCTCGTTTTTCACTACCTTTTGCTTCTTAGCACTCACGGCCTTCTCTAGCGCCGCCTGCAGCTCAGCTCCTCTCTTGCCGCCTTTCTTGCCAGATTTACCCTCTTGAGTAACAACAGGGGCCGCCTCCACCTTGGTGGCCGATTTCTTGCTTGATTTGCCCATCACTTTCTTTCTTTGAAGAAATAAAACAGAGAGTGAAACAGAAAACAGGGAGTGAAATTAGGCTAGTGACGGCTGGGAAGAGGAACGATACTCTAAAACCCTAACTATTTTTTCACTTGTAAGGAGTAAAACACTAACTATTTATAGTTTAGGGTAAGCGTTAAGGCAGGTAAGGCGGGGAAAATATCAACGGTTCCCCTAGATATTTTTGTGACTACCAAACCGGCGGCACCCTAGCTATTTTGTTCTTTGAAGAATTAAAACCCTAACTGTTTCTAGCTATTTTGCCAGTGTACCAACCAGGCCTCGGCCTGCTTCACATGGGTCAATAAACATTACCATACGTGAGAGGAAGGAGTCGAGCAAATATCGAGTCCACTTAAGTTTTTTAGTTGACAGAAGAAAAAAAATGAAAAGCCCATTTCGGGTTACCCACCAATGGATAACAAACGAACATTCTGCCCACTACACCACCGACAAAAAACTTTTGAAGAGGGCTACAACGAGAAGAGAATATAAACGAACTTTTCCCATTTTCTTGATCGCTACCAATATGAGCCGAATATTTATAAACATCCTTATGAAACCTTGGTCTTGAGCAGATATCATATCACTGTGCTTTACACTTTTGATGAACCTAGTGATTAGCATGTAAATTATCAAAGAGCAAGAAGGAGCACCTTCCAACTAATTCAAGGTTTCCAAGATAAGAGCCGGTAAAGGAAAGTAATTATCTGAAAATTTAATCTTATGCACAATCATGGTCCATCCCATTTGACCCTTTCAAATACAAAAGTAAGTGTTTTCCGTAACAAATATACAAATAAACCAAGGAGAGCAAACAGCTCTTGTCGGCCTAAAGTGAATTCATCCAAAACCATGGACAAACTCGCAAAGGACCAACAACATAGCAAGAGGTCCAAAGAAGAAAGTAGTAAAAGAGCCACATAGCATCAAAAGGGACCAAGACCCTACGAACATAAGTAATAGGGGCCTTCCCAACATCAATTGACTATTAGTCTTCTAAGAACTAGTGAGGAATGTATAAAAAAAGTCAAGTGAACCACTCCATACGACGGGATAGAAAGAAACCAAATGATAGTGACAATGAAAAGTAAAAAGGTACACCATCACGACTTCTCCTCTCAAGAAATGAATTCCCCCCATTGGGATCTTTTAAATGGATAGAACATGGGTCTTCCACTCTCACCAAGTTGACTACTAACACCCGCAAACCAATCCTTGCATAGGAGACTACCACCATCGTGCCAACTCAAATAATAATAATTTTAAAAGAAGTAAAAGGAACATAATGACTAACCACCATTGAACAAATGAAAAGAACAAAACAACCGAGCACCACAAACCACCAAAAGGGGCACACACGAAAGCCTTAGCTAAGTAGTAATGAGGCATGTGTTTGGAGCAGGAAAATAGAATGGACCAAGAAAGGGAATGAGCGGAAATAAAAAAGAATACTCTTTGACTTTCCCAACTGTTTGTTAGTGCTGGGAAAAAGAAAATCAATAACTAATCAACGGTTGATGGTCAATGGTCAATGGTTTTCGTTTGTTGGTCAACATCCATCAATTGACAGTCAACATTCACCGACCAATGGTCATTAATTAGTTATTATTCAATGGTCATATGTCCCTGATCAAGTGTACTAGGGAAAGGGGAAGGGAATCCCTTTCTGTAGTAAGGGGTGAGAAATCAAGTTAGAGGGTTTTGGGGGTAAACCTATTCCTTTTCGCTTTTTATGAAAATAAGAAAAATGCCTAAATAACCAGAAGAATACGAAATCATTCCGATTCTCTTTCCTAGTTACCCAAAACAAACACCCCCTAATAATAGACACACAAAAATACATGATACAATAAACCACCTAGCCAAACAAAAGTTCGGCGGATAGTTATTAAGAAAGGAACACTTATTGATAAGTCGATTTTAGCAGTTACACTACAATCTTTTCAAATATAACCCGTCCAAAGTCATACACAAATTCCAGGTATCCCTTTGGTAGGAGGAAAGTCTCTCTTTTCTAGTTTTCCTTCGCTTTGGGTCTCTTTTACGCGAGAGCTTTAGTTTCTTCTCCCATTTTCTCTTATTGTTTCAGTTGCATATTGAGGGTCCTTAACTCATTGTTACTTGACTCTTACTTCCAAAATGTGTTACTTGAATACCTGTAGTTGATTGTGAGAGCTGGTTTTCCATGTTTTTATCCACTACTAGTATCAATAATAGAAACATACAAATAGTTCAGATTGTTTTCAATTACCGACATGTAATTCTGCTTGACTAAAAGTACCTCTTTTCAATCAAGTTGCAGTTCGTACATGGAAGGATGGTCTTTCTTCCCCAATAGCAGTTACTTTACTAAGGAGAATTTCTTGGCATGAAAGGTTGGAAGACATAGTGAGGGATCAGCATGAGTATACTTTGGATGAAGAGAATATCAAATTTCATGACATGATCAAGCATATGGACCAGTTGGATTCTTCAGCTAAACTGAAGAAGACCATTTCTAGGTCGTATCTTCAGTGCTCTTTCATTGAAGCCCTTAAGAAAGAGAACGAAAAGCTTCGTATGAATTACAACTATCAAAGGCTAGCCCGGAAATGCAGTAGTATGAAGTTATTCAGAGCCCGCTTGATGTCACTACAACTCTGGCTTCCATCTGTCAAGTTTAACAATCTTCTAGATCTAGCAATAGTGGTTCAAGGTTGATGGATTTTTTCTTCATTTCCTAGTCTTTTCTGCTAGAATCAAGACCATCAATTGACACTCTGCTATGCAAGTAACTACAAGAATGTATGGCCAAGAAGAGAGAGAGAGACCTAACAGTATAAAAGAGTTCTGATATAAGGGTAAATAGTGCCAAAGAAGATGACAAGTTTTCGTGAAAGAAAATTTAAGGGTAAATAGAAAACAAATCGATATTAAATTTAAAAATGCCATGTTAAACTTGATTTCAGAGCTTTGCCTACCAAAAGTTCCTTTGAATTGCTTGTTGTGGAAGAAAAAAGTATAGTGGAAAATAACTAAAAGTCTCAAATGGCCAAGGAAAACTAAACTCCATAGACTATTGTTGTCTATTTACGCCCTTGAAATGCTTTTTGTGAATGAAAAGTTATCCAAAAAAGGATTAAGATATGTCTTATTTTACGCGGAGGAAGTATATTTTATACCTTTAATCTTCTTTATTTATTAAATTTTTTACAATAACTCTTGGATACTCATGTAACTATCTTTAACTACATTAATTGTACATGTGGTCTACAAAATTGTACATGTGGATATGCGAACCTGTAAATGTCGTGTACAATAAAAATGTACATGAAAATTATACTTTCAGTAGATAGCTCATTGTATAGTTTTTTTCTTATGCAATGTACAAGTTTGCATTGTTAGATGTACAATAAATGTAATTATCTCTAGCTACATATAGGTGTAAGCAAGAATTTGCAAAAAAAATTATTACACTAAACATCCAAACAAGAATTCATTTTTTGTTGAGGAGAGAAATTTGTTTACAGCATGTCACAAGAGACATAAAAAACAGAGTTCACACCAAAGAACAGTCTCCAAACTCTAATACAAACTAAAAGTTGTGCTGAAACTCTTTAGTCTTCTTTTTGAACATGTAGTTGTCGTTTTATACCTCTTCAAGTGGACATTTGGAAATAAATCAGGCACCATTTCTCTAAGGGAGTCCTCCCACAGCTTAAGTAGGAGATTCTAGCTGTTTTTAATGCACGTGAGGTCCAGGACTTTGGGCTATATTTAAGATTCCCAAGTAAAGTTGGCGGAAGCAGGGTAAGAGTTTTTGAATATTTACGTGAAAGAGTTGCTAGGAAAATTCAAAGCTGGACTCATCAAGTGTCTCAAGCATGAAGGGGTGTATTAATAAAATCAGTTCTCCAAGCCTTACATGCTTATGTTATGAGTATTGTTTAGCTTCCCATTATAGTTGTGCGTGACATTAATAGGATGTTAGCTAGACTTTGGTGGTCAGATAATATTCAGCACAAAGGGCTGCACTGGGTTAAATGGGACAGATTGTGTGCTAGTCCAATAGATGGGGCTTGGGTTTTAGGGATTTGCAGTGTTTTAATGATGCATTATTAATCAAGCATTCTCGGAGACTCCTTACTTCCCCTGATTCGTTAGTGACTAGGTTACTACGGGCTAGATATTACCCAACTGCTGATATTTTATCTTCGTCCTTGGGTAGCAAACCAAGTCTAGTTTGAAAGGAAGTATGGGGTGTTAAAGTTTTTGTTGTGTAGGGGGCTTATAAATATGTTGGAACAGGCCATTTGGTTAAAATAGCAGATAAATGGTTGCATGGCAGGCCTGGGGGCGTTCTTTTATCTGATCTTTGCCACCAGTTATGCGCAGTGAGGAAACAGTTTCATGGATCTTGAATCAATCCACGGGTACATGGAAGGAAACTCTAATAAGGAGGTGGTTTTCTCACCCTGATGCTGATGTAATATTATCCATACCTAGATCTGAAAAAAAAAACTCTGGGTCATGGTATTGGGGTTTAGTTGAAAATAAAAGTTTTTCAGTTAAATATGCTTACTATCATCTTTTGAATTGTAAAAAACTGTAGCTTCATCTTTGTCTGCTCCAAATCTAGTTGGTAGGGTTATTAAGAGGGTTTGGAAATGTAAAGTACCTTCGTGGGTGAAATGCTTTGGTTGGCGCCTACTACATGGTGTATTCCCATGTAAAGGCATGATTCAAAAACGTTGTGGTGGCAATGTTGCCTGCTAACAGAGAAATTGTAAGATAAAAATATATACAAAAAAAGAATAAAATATTAAACTAATCCTACAACTCTACTACGGGTAGCAAAATAAAACCCGGTCGGAGTATAGTGTAAATATATTACGACCGAGAGTATCGAACCCAAGGGACTTATAGAAAACTAGTCCTAATCCGGGCAAAAGCCTATTCTAATAATAAAGGGGGGAAAATGTAAGTGATACAATAATTAACTAAAACCTATCTAAATGCGAGGTTTAGGACTAAACCACCCTAAGTACCAACATGATCATGCAATGCAACTTCAAGACACGAACTTAACCAACCAACATGATTGCGCCTGATGTCCTGCCGGACATCAGATGCACGGCATATTCAAAGTCTTGAATGTGCCGGACAGGAAGCACCCGGCAGTGCATCCGGCACGTTCATATGGTGAAAACCACTCTCTTGCTTCGAACAAGAAACTCAAAACCCATTAACAAATCGAGCATATGTCATGCTACGAAATGAACAAGGAGATGGGGGAAGATGGATTAACTCGCAATCTTTAATGCTAACCCTAAATTATAGATGAAAACATCAAAGACCACCAAGATTTGTCTAACCTATCCTACTCTTGGGCTTTTCCCCTCAAGTAGAATTTGTATAAAGAGAATGAGTGATCAACTAATTCCTTGCCATAAGAACCAGAATCTTAATGAACGCTTGAATTTGTATTGAAATAATCATATTGTTTACATAGAAGGAATTCATCCCTAGCCAAAGCCTAACAAGGATCTCTACTTCACCATCCACTCAAATAAGGAAGAAATACATAAGGGATAAGGAGATTGAACATAGCCTCAACCCGAAAAGGAAATCTTCTCTTCTTCTTGTGGGTGGATCCGTAGAAATGCCTTGGACACCAACAGATGGAATGTGGCGGAAATAAGGACGTGGATGGAGTGTAAATGTATGTTGGAATGTGCCAAATTGTAGCCTTCCTCGACCTATTTATAGGCATCAAAAAGTCTCTTGCCGGGCGTCGTGCCGGATCACCAATAGCCGGCACACGTGATAAATGCGCCCAACTGTTAACGGTCGAAACCGTCAATTCCGCGCGAAACAGTGCCTATGCCGGGTAGGAGATACCCGACATCACACCCGGCACTAGCTAAATCTCCAACGGTCAATAACGGCCATCGTCTGGTCAACCGTGGCGACTCTTCACTTATGCCGGATGGGATCTACCCGGCATCATGTCCGGCAAGGTCTCTTTTCTATTCTGTACTTATCCGTGCAGAAACCCATGGAGTCCGGCTTCAACTGAACTTTTGCCTAGAAAATCATTCCTTGCACAGAAAACTCATAAAAACATAAGTCTTGTACAAATATTATACTTTAACACATAATAGCATAATAACATAAATATAACTTTATTTAGATAAATATAATACTAAATCTAGTGCATAAAATATGATAAGTCTGCGGCTTATCAAGGCCCTACACTTACCTTTTGCTAGTCCTCGAGCAAAACAAGATTAGAAAGGACTAATTACTTATGCACAAAACAGATAAACTTTAGAATGAAATGTAGATAAATTCTCAACTCTATGACTCTAATTCATAAGTATCACTTAATCTACCTTATTCTATCAAAACATACTAATGGGTTTAAAACAAAGAATTTTCAAAACCGATCAAAAGCTTGTGGGCTATTTTGCATAAGGGATTTTTGTATCTCTCCTTTTTCCGGTTTCCATCATTCAGCTCTATTTTTCAAGAGTTTCTGAATGTGGCCAACACTCATCAATGGCTTTTATGTTCAGCCCTATTTTGCAAGGGTTTCTGAATTTACCATGATTTTTTCTGCATTGAAGAACGGGGAATTTAGGAGAAAAATAAAAGGAAAAAACTCTCGTATCTTTCTTTTATTCTGAGGCATTTTTGCAACCTCAAGAATATAATGCTTTTCCTTTGGAAGAAGATTTTTTTCTTCTTTTTTTTTCTTCTTCTTTCTTTTGCACAAAAACCCTTTTTAAGATTTTCACCCAAAAGATTTTTCACAATTTTGAAAAGAAAAGAAACAAATACCCAAAAGTACATAAAGGAAAGAATTAGGAGAAAGATCATATACTCATGTTAAACAAAGAATCAAGGAGTTAAAAACAGGAATCTATAAGTCATTAGAAAGCTTACCTCTTGAGAAACAAGCATTTATTCATTCCTAATCTCATCTCAATCAAAAACATGCAAAAAGTTTAGTAAAACATTGATAAACTTTAAACTTATTATCAAATATACTAGTGATATATTTTCTATATAATATATATATATTTAAAATAAAATATTTTTTTAAGGGGGACCCTGCCCTACACTTGGCAGGAACACTGTCCCCAGTGTTCAAAAGAAAAATAAAGAAATAAGGAAAGGAAGTGACTCCCCTGCGGTGAAAGAAGACCAGATGCGTGGGGCTGCCCTACACTTAGCCTTCGGCTACTTGGCCGAGTGATCAGAGCTCTCGATAGAAATGAAGATCGATCTCGCATACTCCCGTTGATCAATTTAGTGTTGGAGACGGGAGTTGACCAAGTGGTCATAGTTGAGCAAAAAGTTGTTGCATTTGCAACTGCATCGACTTATGCTCCATGCGAATGGTCCAGATCTTTAGCATTCCAATCTCACAGGCGTTGTAAGATCTTGAAATTGAGTGGTCTAGGTGTGTGGTCGTGCACTAATTACATTTGCTTGGTGAGGAAGAGAGTTCTTGCCATTCGCCGGTGGTTTTTTTTATTCCATTTGTGCAGGGAGTGTGTTTGTTGGTTTCGTCGTTGCCTTAAGGAACGAAGAAATGTCTTCTTTGTCTCCTGATCGCGGTCAGATAAATCTTCATAAAGATTATGCGATCGGAGATGCATTCACCTTATTTACTTAGGAGGAGCAACACAAAAGATTAATTGTACAAAGTAGTATAAAAAAACAATAATATAGAAATGTTACGAAGTTAAAATAAAAATAAATCATATTGAACATGCCGGACTGTGTGCCGGGCGCAAAGTATCCGGCATTGGATTTCCTCCTTTATGCCGGGTAGAATTTACCCGGCAACATGAACGACATATTCAAGCCGAGAAAAGAAATTAAATGTAACAAATAAATATAAACAAGAGGAGATAAAAATCAAAGTTAATGACAATAAAGAGTAAGAGATCATTTATATATGTCTCTACTATTTACGAAAAAAAATGGAGAGTAAATTTGAACTAGCCGGACCACCTGCCGGATGTAACCTATCCGGTGTAGGACTTCCTCCTTTATGTCGGGTTGATTGTACCCGGCTACCTGCCCGGCTTGTTCAAAACTCGGAAGGAGATAATTTGACAAAGGAATAAGGGATAAGGGAAGGAAAAAAAAAATAAGACCATGGTGCAATAGGAATATGTACATATGACTCTAATAATCTGAAGAGAAGAAAAAAAAAAGAATGAACGCCAAGGTTGAGTATGCCGGATTGTGCGCCGGGTTAATCTTGTCCGGCTTCGGACTTCCTCCAAGATGCCGGACGTGTGCTACCCGGCATAGTGCACGGCGTGCTCAACCTAAAGAAACCAATTCAGCAACGAATAAAAGAATTAAAGAATAAAGAACAAAGAATAGGGCGTTTAACCGAATTTAGGACTTGGACTAATTCCAAGTCCCCGGCAACGGCGCCAATTTGCTAACAGAGAAATTGTAAGATAAAAATATATACAAAAAAAGAATAAAATATTAAACTAATCCTACAACTCTACTACGGGTAGCAAAATAAAACCCGGTCGGAGTATAGTGTAAATATATTACGACCGAGAGTATCGAACCCAAGGGACTTATAGAAAACTAGTCCTAATCCGGGCAAAAGCCTATTCTAATAATAAAGGGGGGAAAATGTAAGTGATACAATAATTAACTAAAACCTATCTAAATGCGAGGTTTAGGACTAAACCACCCTAAGTACCAACATGATCATGCAATGCAACTTCAAGACACGAACTTAACCAACCAACATGATTGCGCCTGATGTCCTGCCGGACATCAGATGCACGGCATATTCAAAGTCTTGAATGTGCCGGACAGGAAGCACCCGGCAGTGCATCCGGCACGTTCATATGGTGAAAACCACTCTCTTGCTTCGAACAAGAAACTCAAAACCCATTAACAAATCGAGCATATGTCATGCTACGAAATGAACAAGGAGATGGGGGAAGATGGATTAACTCGCAATCTTTAATGCTAACCCTAAATTATAGATGAAAACATCAAAGACCACTAAGATTTGTCTAACCTATCCTACTCTTGGGCTTTTCCCCCTCAAGTAGAATTTGTATAAAGAGAATGAGTGATCAACTAATTCCCTTGCCATAAGAACCAGAATCTTAATGAACGCTTGAATTTGTATTGAAATAATCATATTGTTTACATAGAAGGAATTCATCCCTAGCCAAAGCCTAACAAGGATCTCTACTTCACCATCCACTCAAATAAGGAAGAAATACATAAGGGAGAAGGAGATTGAACATAGCCTCAACCCGAAAAGGAAATCTTCTCTTCTTCTTGTGGGTGGATCCGTAGAAATGCCTTGGACACCAACAGATGGAATGTGGCGGAAATAAGGACGTGGATGGAGTGTAAATGTATGTTGGAATGTGCCAAATTGTAGCCTTCCTCGGCCTATTTATAGGCATCAAAACGTCTCTTGCCGGGCGTCGTGCCGGATCACCAATAGCCGGCACACGTGATAAATGCGCCCAACTGTTAACGGTCGAAACCGTCAATTCCGCGCGAAACAGTGCCTATGCCGGGTAGGAGATACCCGGCATCACACCCGGCACTAGCTAAATCTCCAACGGTCAATAACGGCCATCGTCTGGTCAACCGTGGCGACTCTTCACTTATGCCGGATGGGATCTACCCGGCATCATGTCCGGCAAGGTCTCTTTTCTATTCTGTACTTATGCCGTGCAGAAACTACCTGGCATGGAGTCCGGCTTCAACTGAACTTTTGCCTAGAAAATCATTCCTTGCACAGAAAACTCATAAAAACATAAGTCTTGTACAAATATTATACTTTAACACATAATAAGCATAAATAACATAAATATAACTTTATTTAGATAAATATAATACTAAATCTAGTGCATAAAATATGATAAGTCTGCGGCTTATCATTGCCCCTTCATGTGAATAAGGTGAAGTTGATACACTGTTTCATGTGTTTGAGCAGTGCCCTGATATATGTGCCTTTTGGTTAATGTCTAGGATCAAGAGACTCACTAAATTGTAGACTGATCAATCTTTTTTTTAGATTGGATCTTACAGCTTTGCATCAATGCTAATCCTTTTGTTCTTACCTTTCTTTTAATGTTGCGTTGGAAAAATTGGTACGCAATTTGTCAAGTTAGGTGAGGTAGAGTTCGAAGAAAGATTTTGGGATGGTACCAGGCATAGGCACTCTTACACACAGCTATGCATTCTGAAGCTCGTCAAAACTATGATGAATGATGGTATGAGGGGAGATTTCGATGATGAAACAATATTTATTTTAAATAGTTGCTTAGTTGAATGCTCGAATTATATGTATTCGTTTAAGTTTGTTCCTAGACTAGATAATTTTGATTCACATCTTCTAACTAGGCGTGGGGTTGGACGGGGGACTTTTGTTTTTGGTGTTCGAATATCCCAGTGATGTACTTGAGCTTTGTTCTAATTAATGCATATTACTCTTTACTTTAAAAAAAAGACAATAACATACCTGTTTTCTATTGATAATTAGAACATATTACTCTTTACTTTAAAAAAAAGATAATAACACACCTGTTTTCTATTGATAAAAATCCACATTCCACATGTGTCAAAGTGAACAATGAGTGAAATGATACATGTTAAGATATACTCCCTCCATAAATTAATATCTGTCGTTTTAGGATATGATTTTTGTTCAAAAATATATGTCATTCTAGTTATGTCCACCTTTAATCCTACTATTCAACACAAAAGTAATTATTATCTACGTGAAAAAGTGAAAGGCAGGGGTACATGCATCATTTATCTACTTTCCTTAATAACTGCGTAAGTTTCTAAAATGGTAGATATTGTTGAACATAAGGAGTAGTCAAAAAGTAAAATAATTCTACCTTCGCCCCACTTTGACCTTCTTGTTTGCTTTTTGACACGCTTTTCCACTTCAATATTAAACATATAAGATAAAATAATTTTATAAAACAAATTTCAACAACATATAGTTTTTCATATAAGGATTCCATTACAAAATTTAGATCTATAAAATTATGTTATCTTATATGTTAAATATTGAAGTCAAGCGACATGTCCAAATAGTGAATATGAAGATCAAATAGGGACGGAGGGAGTAATAATAAAATAAGTTATTTAGAGTATCATCTTTGACTAATTCCCACCCGGTCTCATACAAGACCTAATTTATGTGATCCTAGGCTAGTCCGATGGCCGTCTAGATCTCTTGGGAAGTGAACCAGATCCGTCCGCTGGACTGATCCAGGCCCGTCTTCAGCTGATATTTGAAACCGAGCGGTAACGGGAATCCCGGGCTGACCGACCCGGAGAAGTGACCAACTCTAGTTCTTTGGCCCTCGGGTTTCTTTCACATTCAACAGAAACGAGGGATTAGCTAAGCGAACGGCAAGAGGTGGTGAGTGAAATCGCGACGATGGTGAGGATTAGCAAACATGTGCTTAAAGAAGCAGCGACAGGACTCAGCAAGACTCTTTCCGAAATTCTCGTATGTCCATTGACGAAGAAACCTCTGAGGTTGTTCATCTCTCGTTCCCTTTTCCTCTAGCGATTGGAATTAGATGGCAATGGCCAATGATATTAAGCGTTGAGAGAAATGTAATTTAGTTATTGTATCAAAGACGTGAAAAAATCACTGGTGCATCATTGGCTTTTTATTAGGTATTGCGACAAGACAGGATCGCTGATAAGTGACGATATCGGGGTTTCTTTTCCGGTGTGTTCCTCAACTTGAGCTCCTGATTTTGATATCTGCTTCCTCTGTAACATCTTGTTTGTTGTGTGCCTTATCTCGATTGATATCGCTATTGTGATGATAGGATTTGGTGCACAAACATCGTTTACTGTTTATTTCCCCTAAATGAATTGAGCTCGAACTCGACAGCGGCGGATAAATTGCTTGGTTGCTCGAGCTAGATGCGATATATTGAAATTGCATACTAAATGTGAATAGAAGGTAATAACAATTATATTATTCTGTCACTCTTTGTGTCTCAGATTATCAATGGAATACCGTGCTTAGTCCCAAAAGATGGTAAATTTCTGGAAGATAATCAAGCCTCAAACGGCCAGAGCTCTGATGATTCATGAAGTCGTCAGTCCCTTTATCTTTTGGGCGTGAGTGGTGGATAATTTGCTGTGTGACTCATGGCGGCAGTGGCGTTTGTTTAGGCATTTCTGATTTTTCAGCTTCAGCACAACGGTATCTAGATCTGTATAGTTCGTCTTGTTTCCACGCATCTCAATGATGCTGTTTGGACTGTTTTGGTGTCATTGGACATACTCTTCTTTACGGTTGCTTTGAACTTTGGAATTTTGGTCATGTAGTATTCTAGTGTACAGATTTGTGCAGATACTTTCACCTGATAAGAATGATTAATATTATCTACTCATTAATTGTATTTTATCAATAGACCTATTCTTTAGGTCCTATCTCATCCCAACGTTCAAGTGGAGACTTTGTAGGGTGGTTAGCCTAATTATCTCAATATTTGGTTTTCTAAGTCGGTATACATACATGTATTCCACACTTAAACTTAAGTCATCAATATAGATTAATCAACCTTTATCTCTTACATGGTATCATCGCCAGCCTTCTTTGATCCTCTCTAGAACTCCAATTCCTCTACTCTTCTTCCTTCTGCTCCACATCTCTACGCATCCATGGCTGAAACCAACTCCACCCTCCCCAATCCACATGAGTCTAACAAGCCTTTTATCCTTATAACTCTTGCCCATCTCACCAAACTGCTCCCCACAACGTATCTCCCTTGGCAGATTCAAGTGAAAGCCTTGCTCGATGGCCATGGCCTACTCCACTACATCGATGACACTGACACTGTCCTCTCTGAAACTATCATTCCCACCACTGTCCCTAACCTCACTCCATCTGCAACCCCTCCCCCCCCCCCCCCCCCCCCCCACCCCACCATCACCACAACCCACCTACCTACCAAACCACCTGCTATTCGGCGCTCTGTTTTTCAGCCTCTCTACAGAAGTTGCCTCCCTTGTCCCTCAAACCCTCCTGCGAAACACATATGCAAAACCTTCTCGAAGTCACCTCAAACACCTCAAGGATCGTCTCCGTAATGCCGCCAAAGGCACCCAGTCCATCACTACTTATATGCATTCCCTTAAAACTACTTATGATCTCTTTACTTCAATGGGCTCTTCTGTTTCTACTGAGGATTTCACTGACTATGTCCTTCGGGGACTAGATGATGACTACCGACGGGTCATTGAAGGAGTTAACAACCGCAAATCCCCTATTCTCTTTGACGACCTCCTGGAAAAGCTCCTCATTCACGAGCTGCCTCTGACTGCATCGTCTCGCCACATCAACACCATTACGCCGGTCACTGCCCTTACTGCCCAGTCCCGCTCCATACACAGCCAGGCCAAATCCCGCCATGAAAACCCCTCCTTCAACCCTGGCTCCAAACAGTTCCTCGGCAAATTCCAATATTGCAATATCCGCAATCATGTTCTCTATGTTTGCGGCAAGTTCAAACATGACTTTCCAAATGTTCAGCTTCCTTCTCGTGGCCCTCCTTACTCTACTCCCAAAGCAGGATTTGGTCTGGTGCCAGAGGAGGCTGAGATAAAAGGTTTTGGTGCATTGCGAGAACATAGAACGCATTAGACAGAGTAGTACCATAAATTGAAAGAGTGCCAGAATGAGTAATGCTTAAACATGTACCATCAACAAGATGAAGAGAGTCCAGACCGGTATAAGGTTGATGAAGAGCTAGATTGCGGAGATCATTGGTAATGTGATGGGTGGCGCCGAAATCTACAAGAAAATCATTACCGGTGGATCCAGTGGTGGCTATGTGAATTTGCGGTTTTAGAGTAGAGTAAGGAGGGCCACGAGGAGGAAGCTGAACATTTTGAAAGTCCTGTTTGAACTTGCGGCAAACATAGAGAACATGACCGTTGATATTGCAATATCGGCATTTGTCGAGGAACTGTTTGGAGCCACGGTTGAAGGAGGGGTTTTCATGGCGGGATTTGGTCTGGCTGTGTATGGGGTGGTACTGGGCAGTAAGAGCAGTGACCGGCATAGTGGTGTTGTTGTGGTGAGACGCTGCAGTCAAAGACAGCTAGTGAATGAGGAGCTTTTCCAGGAGGTCGTTAAAGTGAATAGGGGTGTCGTGGTTGTTAACTCCTTCAATGACCGGTCAGTAGTCATCATCTATTCCCTAGAGGACATAGTCAGTGAAATCCTTAGTAGAAATAGAAGGGCCCATCGAAACAAGAAGATCAGAAGTAGTTTTAAGGAAATGCATGCAAGTGGTGATGGACTGGGTACCGTTGAAGGCATTACGAAGACGATCCTTAAGGTGTTTGAGGTGACTTTGAGAGGGGTTTTGCATATGTGTTTTGCAGGAGCTACTAGAGAACGGCATATGTGGTGGTTTGAGAGACAAAGGAGGCAACTTATGTAGAGAGACTGGAAAATAGAGCGCCATATAGCAGATGGTCCTTGCGATGCCAGGTTTGGTAGGCAGGGTTGGGTTATGGTGACGGTGTGGCAGGGGGGTTGCATATGGAGTGGGGTTAGGGACGGTGGTGGGAGTGATAGTTTTAGAGGGGACAATTCCAGTGTCGTCAATGTAGTGGAGTAGGCCATGGCCATCGAGCAAGGCTTCCACTTGAATTCGCCAAGGGAGATACGTTGTGGGGAGCAGTTTGGTGAGATGGGCAAGAGTTATAAGGATAAAAGGCTTGTCAGACTCATGTGGATTGGGGAGGGTGGAGTTGGTCTCAACCATGGATGTGTAGTACTGAGATGTGGAGCTAAAGGAAGAAGAGTGGAGGAATCGGCGTTCTAGAGAGGATCAAAGAAGGCTGGCGATTGATACCATGTAAGAGATGAAGGTTTGAATAATCTATATTGATGTATACATAAGCGTGGAATACATGTATAAATACTGACTTAGAAAACTTAATGTTGAGATAATTAGGCTAACTGCCTTATAAGCTCTCCACTTGAAAGTTGGGCTGAGGTAAGACCTACAGAATAGGTCAATTAGTCTAATTATCTCAGCATTTAGTTTTCTAAGTCAGTATATATACATGTATCCACGCTTATGTAAATCATCAATATAGATTATTCAAAACTTTATCTCTTACATCACCTTCCACCAATGAAGCCTGGATATTCATCTAGAAAGAGTTTGTAGGTGAACTAAGTGATGCTTCCGAAAATTTTATGTTGCTCGACAACCTGAATCAATAATCTCTTTTTTTTTTGAAGACCAATAATCTCCTATCCAAAATTGAAAGAGTAGTGCATTTGGCTGATATCTGTAGCCCAAATTGTTATTTGACAAACTTGGGATACAATCTACTATGGGATTTGAGCGATCCCATTGTATGACATATGGCTGATATTTGTAGTACATTTATACACTTGTATGCAAAACCTAAATAGACTTTTTATTATTGTAGAAAATGTAAAACCAAAAGAAATAGAAGTACCAAACTCTTTCTTTGGAAATATATTGTTGCAAGTAAGAGGTCGTTAAGGGCCTGTTTTAAAAGTTGTTGCTATTCTGTTTGTGAGAGCAAAATTCTATCCACTTTAATTGCTAGTTGGTGATAATAATGATAGACAGAAGATAAGATAAACTATGATTTCCATACATGCCCCCAAGTATTTAATGCTACACTTGTCCAATTGACAGGCAAGATTTTTACACCACATGTTTGTCAACTCAAATAAATCAAATTCTTATAGTCAACTTGTCTATATGTTCATATTAAGAGCGTAAATTCTAGTAAAGTTAATAATTTATATTGTCTTCCAAATTACACTTTATACTTGTAAAAATTCTAATTTAGAAAAGTGGAATAAAACTGATTAACTGTTTAGATCTCGCATCCTGGTTGACCCAATTTAATTAGGGATGGCTTGTTCGAGCACTTCTATCCGTTTAAACTCTTCAATTCTTTGTACAGTTCGCTGGTGGTGTTGAGTATATAAGAGCAGTGTGTGTATGTTTAACTCGCTTATTACTTTGAGCAAAACTCGCTTATATAAAATAGCAAATAACACATGATCTGCTATAAAGAATACCTTAAAAATGAGATACTACTAGTACTAAATAAATAAACGAAACATATAGTATATTCTATTTATAGGTAAGGAGTAGGAACTAGTAGAGATATTGAGAAACGGATTTTGGTAAAGCTAGTAAATTATTAAGGTTTCCTGCAATCTAAGGATAAGGGTTCAAGTGTGTCTATCCAGTTTAGGTGCAACCGCTTCAGGTTTGACGTTTAGTCCGTTTTTCTCTTCCTCTTCTGTATCCTTGAACACCAAGCAAAATGGATACTAGTCTTAGATTCAATCTACCCAAAATTCTGCTGATCATATTAATTTGCTTATCACCTTATATATCTCTCAGCTTTTAGTTTCCACTCTGCTCACTTTAATGGAAAAACACTCAAAGCTAGGCTCCATACTTACACATATATTATTCTTATTTTATGTGTTTGCATTTGCACTCATCTACATTTGAAAACATCACTACTTTACCAATTCCAGATATAGTAGTTAGTCTTCATTCATTCGTTCATTCAGTATAACCATCATGAGGAACTTCACCTGCTTGATCTTCAACATCATTAAGCATAGCTGCAGGAATCAACAGAAGTGCAGCAGTATGCTTGTCAAGGAAGATCAAGTGCCGCTGGTGGAGGAGAAGGAGGAAGATCCGTTGCTCTGCTGCTGTGTGTGCTTGTCGAGACTGAAGGATGGACAACAAATCAGTATTCTCCCTTGCCGGCATCAATTTCATTACGTCTGCGTTGACCGGTGGTTCATGACTGTCTGTAGAAGAACGTGTCCTCTGTGCCGGTTGTTGGTGGAGGATGAGGAGAGCTGTAAGCTGAGAAAATCTAGAGAGATGGAAGATATGGTGACCGAGGAAATGCTGATATGGTTCTCTTCGTTTCATATTGCTGGGTTTTGACATTATTTGTTATGAATGATTGTGATTCCAGTTCGTTCAAAGGAACTGTTTGTTAGTTGTAATCTTTCTGAATATAAATGTGTATGCAAATGGGGGCAAAAAGAAAAGATGAACCCCTTGCTATGCTATAAAAGGAAGATTTTCTTGATTGAAGGAGCTCTCTTTTTTACTTGAGGTTGAATTGCAATTTACACAGAGTAGGAGGAGGAATGATGAGCAGGCGCGTGTACACTTGACAGAGTTCATGAATGCATAAAAAAAAAGTTCCGTTGCCGGGAATCGAACCCGGGTCTCCTGGGTGAAAGCCAGATATCCTAACCGCTGGACGACAACGGATTTGATGACTATTGATAATATTTTTAATATATATTCTTAGTGAAAATATACTAGCTCAGTCCGTATTCAGCTATCTATGTCGTAACCTGGGCAGACAATACAGTCATTTCTTCTAAGTACCCTTGTGATCTTTTTGTGCATAAGAAAAACTAAATGTTAACGTAATATAGGAGACGTTAATGATAATGTCAGTTCGGCTTTCCACATTATTAGTTCACGTTTCTTGCCTTTTCCCTTGCCATTAAGCTTGCTAAACAACCCATTTTTTTAGCAATCAGGGTTTTAGTGGGTGATAAGAAAACATCGTTAACAACCGCTTTCTATAAATTAGGAGACATTTACGTTTATTTTCTTGAGACTAACTTATGATCAATAACAATACGTATGGCTTGATCTCATAATTCTATGAGCTATAAACGTATTTCACTTTTAATCAAGTCAATATGAGGCTTGGTTGTTGTTGTAAGTTGTGTGTTTTTGTGAGATATCTTCTTTGTGAGTAACAGAACAGTACTATGCCTTGTATTACAAGCTTACATCACTTTCAACTGAAGCGGAGAAGCTGAGACAATTTTTTTTTTGATAAATAAGCATGAATGTCATATTCTTTTTAGGCAAACTCTTGCCTACAGCTGATTGTACCTAAGTTGGCTAAATCTGGGACATTTCAGTCAAATTAAAACAACAGCAATGAAAGAGAGGCGCAAGTTTCGTGTTTTTTTTTTGTAAACACGCGCGATAGCGCTCCAACGCTTTTGTTTTTTCTTTTTTTCTTTCTTTTTTCTTTTTTTCCTTTTTTATTTTAAAACCTTTAAATTAATGTAACTTTTAATATATAGGTCCAAAATGAAAAAAATATATATCATTGTTCATATAAATTTAAGCTCTTCAAAATAAGACCAGTCATGGATATGTTTTGACAACTTTACAAAAAATATTTTACATGTATAGTACACAAAACGTAAAAAAAACTTGTACAGATGGTCATACAAACCTGTACAAATGTTCATTAAACATGTACATCCACACATAAAAACTTGTACATCATCGCAAAACTCGACAGGTTTTTAGGGTTGTGGTAGCGGGTTGTGGGTAGCGGGTTTAGGGTCAGTTTTTTAGCTATCTTAGGGTGGGTTTGGGGGGGTAGGGTAATTATTTGGAATTTGTTTCGTACTTTATATTGTAGCAACTAACTTGACAGGTTTTTAGGGTTTGTGGTAGCGGGTTTAGGGTCGTTAGACCCTAAACCCGCCACTACAAACCCTAAAAATGCCTTCGACGTTTTTAGTTATCCTAGGGTGGTTTTAGGGGGTAGGGTAATCTATTTGGAAACCGTTCTGTACTTTACATTTTAGCAACTAAATTGACAGGTTTTTAGGGTTTGTGGTTACGGGTTTAGGGTCTGCCACTACAAACTCTAAAAATGTCTTCGACGTTTTTTAGCTTTCCTAGAGTGGGTTTTAAGGTGTGTGGGGTTAGGGTAATCTATTTGGAAACCGTTGTATACTTTAATGTGAGGATGTATGTACATATTTTAATGTGAGAATGTACATGTTTTAATATGACGATGTACATGTTTAAATGTGAGAATGTACATATTCTTAAATGAACATCTATACATGTTTGTATGGTCATATGTACATGTTTGTATGGTCATATGTACATGTTTGTATGATCGTCTGTACAAGTGTTCTTCCTTATATGTACATGTTTTAATTTAACGATGTACATATTTAATGATTCATACAGGTTTATATGACTATCTATATGCTTTTAATGCGAGGATGTACATGTTTTTACGTGAGGAAGTACATGTTTTAGTGAACATATGTACAGGTTTGTATGATAATATGCACAAGTTTTCTTTTACGTTCTGTGTTCCATACATGTAAAAATATTTTTTTAAGTTGTCAAAATATATCCATGACTGGTCTTATTTTAAAAAGCTTGAATTTAGATGAACAATGATATTTTTTTTTTATTTTGCACTTAAATATTAAAAATTATAACAATTTAAAATTTTTATGATTAAAAAAAACAAAAACAAAACCTAAACGCAACGGAAGCGCGCGCGAAAAAAAAAACATCACTTACCGTACACGATGTAGCCAATGTGGCTACAGTAGGCTGTAGGTAGGACTAACCGTTCTTTTTATCGATAGAGCATATAGTCTTTGGAACTGTGCAACACGATGGTCATGTTTTGACTGATACACAAGATAAGCAAAGAATTCGGAGCTATCATCATATGATGCCGCACCGGCAAAAATGCACGGGACATCTTCAAGCAAAGATTTGTACAGAATGATGGTTTATGAGTATATCTGGTACGTATAAGTTACCTTTATTATCTTTGTACGTGCTCAGAACTTGTAACAATTCATCTCTTTATAGTAATATCAAGGTTATTGTAGGTAGATGATATACTTTTTTTGACCCTCTTTTGTTAAAAAAAGTTCTGTTGATATTAATTTTTTTTCTAATCAATGCTTTAATGACCTTGTATCAGTGTTGTACTTAATTGTGTTATACGTTTTACTTTAGGTGCGTCAATATTGCACTGTTTCTGTAATGTATCAATCCCGTTCAGCTTTTGCGTCGATTTTGTATTCATGCATGACGTATTATATTTTGTATTAATCTTGTACTTTTTTTTATGTTGTACTATTATACAAATGTGAATTTTAACATGGAAATCTTTGCGTCAATGTTTATAAAACTTTTATTTAGACAAACAAGATTTGCTATTTTTTAGTAGAAAATAAAAACAACGCTTTGTTCAATTTTTAAGCTATATTTAGATGGTTGATTTCTGCATACTCACAGGACATCCACTGCATGTTTTCAAGAGAAATACAATTGATGTTGTGGTTTCAAGTGTTCTTGGCGTGATGGCGACTAATTTCTTCATTTTGTTTTACTTTAGTCGTTTATAGAAAGATCATGATTGTTGGTAAAGCTAAAGTGCTTACTTTTCAGATTTGACATAACTGAATGTATGTATCTTTGTGAAAGTTTGTACTACCTCCGTTCCGTCATAGTATCTCATTTACTTTTTGGCACGCTTTTCCACTTCAATATTAAATATATAAGATAAAATAATTTTTTTTTAATTTTTTTTTTACAATATATAATTTTTAACATAAGGATTCCATTATAAAAAAAATTGATAAAAATATATTATCTTACATGTTAAATATTAAAGTCAAACGACAAACTCAAATAATAAAGTGGACAAAGAGAGTGGGACGAAGGGAGTATCATGCATAGGCGGATACAGAGGGGGCTAGGGGCTGTATCCTGAAATTTTTAAAAATTTGTAAAATATTTTTATGTATTTTTAAAAAATATAACATAATATAATATTTTAAAAAATAACGCAGTCAACAAAAATTTTAATCCCCTAAACAAATTTTCTGGACCACTGCATGCATAATTAAATTTTAGACCATGTCAGGTATAATTCAAGATTTAATAAATCTGCAAAGGTTGATACGACCGCATTATTGACAAAAGGGTTTAACTTAATTGGATGAAAAACTTCACACAATTGTGGGGTGGCCTCGGACAATGCCGAATGACATGCACAACAACATTAGAGGTGGACGAGCCTACCCATGGTGCGACTGCTTTATTGTTATCTATAAGTTTGAATAATAGTGCTATATGAAAGAAATTCAATATCAACTCAAGATTAGATTATCAAAATTTACTGGACATTATGGTAGTAGATGTAATATTCCTATTTTATGTCCACAACTTTAATTTGATCTCTAACGGTAAGTTCTAATCTCATCAGTCCTCACCTTGTTTGAAAAAAAAATCCCCTCCAATTTCGTAAAAGGACGGCTATGATAAAATGACGGCTTCAAAGATTAGATTGGAACCAATATCTCGTTGGTTCAATGGTAATTAGGACTGAATTTGATAGGAAAAACCAAGGTTTGATCCCCACAACGACTATTGGAAAGGGACTAGAACCTATCAACCCAGAGTTGATCCCCGATCTGGTGTAGTCCAATAGGCCGAACTGGGTGATAGACAAAAAAAAAGATTAGAAAGGACAAACGAAGCCTTCATGCATGGTGGCTTCGATGCATACTAATGATTTTGAAGGGCACTAACACCACCAATCAGGGAGGAGAAGAAAGAGGGTCCAAGTCGATAGACAGGGTGAAGATTATAAAGAGAATTTAGAGATCCGAAGCTTCCTTCCCAGCAAGTGGAAGAACCCAAAAACATATCCGAAGCTTCCTTCCCAGCAAGTGGAAGAACCCAAAAACATAACCTATGAGACATGAGACCCAAAAAAAAGAAAAAACGAGTTGGCAAAAACAAAATCAACTCTTATCAGTTATTACAGCACCATATGGATAATAGTGTTATATGACTTGTTCATAAACTTTTAGAATTTATGGGGTCCCAGCATGGAAGTCCGCCAATAATTAACCCCAAACGCTCCACAAGTTGACCATTGGCACATGGGTAAGGGTTGATAGCATAAAGCTTTCGTTCATCAGAGTAAAGAAGGGGGGCGATGCACCAGATTCGCTCCCAGTTAGCCGAATACAACATTCGGATTCACGCCACAGATCCCCGAGCAACATCAACATGGGGCACGCAGCTTTACCCAACCAACAGGATGATGTAGCGGACGATCCACAGCATAGAACACGACAAACATAATCATGAAAACTATTCTTAAGAACAAAACCTAGGCCACCACTATAACAACCGCGACTTCGATTACGCCTAACCGTACCCAGCCAGACCAAAAGAGAGAACCGCATTCGAAAGACACATAACCTGATTTCCAAGCTCTAGATGACCTAGGCAGGTTCCACTTCCAACACGATTTCTCGAGACTCACATGGAGCGGTGGAATAGTAGGAGCAAGCAAAAGAAAAGGTGGAGCTTTTCTCTCCTTGCTGTATCTATCTTGGTTCACGATTTTGACAGCAAATTTTGAGTAGGAAAAGAAAAGTACCAAAGATAGTTTTTAAGAAAACTCAACAATCAAAATTATCAGCGCATTGGCGAGCACCTCCACGGCTCCACCTGTTCGATAAATGATATATGAAATTTCCTTTCATATCGTTTCTTACGAGTTTTATCTCTAAAAGTAATACACAGACCGAACTTCAAATATAATTGTGGTGATAACACCCAAAAGAGGATACTGAAAAAAACCATGACATGCAGCGTAAAATCTCGGATGAAGCTTAGACAAACAAGACAAAATTATCTACAATCTAATCTATCAATAATAAATAAATAAAATTAAAAATAATCGTTCAAGAACATCGGCCCAAAGTATAAAGTTTTCCAAGATATAAACAGAACTTCTAATCAGCAAAAAAAAAAAAAAAGGATGAAAAACATAAATAGAACCGTAGCAAAATCTTAAAAGAAAAAAGTATACATGTAATAACAAAAAAGAACGAAAAATCCTATGAATATGGCAAAAAGGATTAAATCTCAACAGCAAGGCTTAAAAAAGAATAAATAAAAAGATAGAAAGCAAAAATAGTTAACCAACACCAATAGCAGCAGCACCAGAATAGCAACACCAGCACCGCAGCACGAGCTGCAGGAAGTCTTCTGAGAGTATCTCTGATTCACCCACATATCCCCTCAAAGATACGAAGATAAACCTCATAGGGGAAAAAGAGAGAGAAGACTACGAGTCACTTAATCTCTCAATTCGGGATAATGACGCAAAACTCCCTTCACAAAGAGCCCCACCAAACAAAATGTGCCACCACACCAAAGCCAAGCCATTCATCCATCAAGGCTATCTCTTCATGTGCATTCTCCTTTAAGTTCCATTCTCATAAGATCTCTCATAAAATCTACCAGGACAAGTCAATTTTTTTTTATAGACAATACACTTGCCAAAGCTATTCCTATCCTCTTGCTTTTCTCTTTATTTTTTTTTCCTTTTTCTTCTTTTTTTGTTCTTTTGAATTTTTTCCTTTTTTTTTTTTGAGTCAATGAACGGAAAGAGGAAGAAGAAAAGAGGGAGCAATATATGATATCCAGAGACTGACTATTGCAATTTCAATGGATATTAATAACATCTCATTGAACTCCTTACTTGGAACTCTCTTGTTGGCCACTCGGACCTCCGGAAGATGATCTTGACAAATTACCTGACCGGGAATCTACAATGCCAGGAGAGGCACTTCTTTCATCCAAAACGATACCCTGAAATTGCTCTGCGAGCGGATAATCCCTACCAGGAAGCACAGAAGGTGGCATTACCCATTTCTTCCAATCATCGCGTCTCCTGATCTTATCTCCCTGTCATATAATTACAAGGGACGGGCAGAACAATGTAATCTAGCTGAACAGCATGACAAAGAAATAATAGTTCTAGTGTATCACACCACATTTTTATTATAAACAGTAAAAAACATGAAAAATTACCAGTGTTTCCACCACTATGGAAGCTCGGACAGCATCCAATATGAGCTGAACATCAGCAGTCAACTGTTTAACCTATAACAGGATTAAAAGTATTAAACATTGAAACAATCCATGTCAGGTAAGTGCGTAACCTCACTCCAATATAGTATATGGTAAAAACCCCTTTATGATATTTCAACTGAAAGAATCATTAAAACTAGAAGAACAAATGACAAAAATAATCAAACACCACACATGATGAATGATATGCAAACCACAAATCTATTGACCCTGGGTGCACTGTGCAAATCCCCTCCGCGACAAAGGTATCACAGCAAATAGCAAATTATTTAATCCATTGTCTCAAAATCAAGCTACAAACTGACTGAGCAATATAAAAATGAGCAGAGCAAACAAGATACGAACTTCTCCCATCTATATGCATCAAATGAATAATCCCCAAAGAAAGACACTAACAGCAAATGCGAATCTAGAAGTAAACAAAGACATATCCCAATTCACGATGTCCAACCAGTAGTAACCAACCAAAATACTTGTGCAAGCCAACTATCTACAATGTCAGTGGCAAAATGCATCAATCACTGTTACTTTAGAAAGAAAAAAAATGGAGTAAGTTGAGGATTTCAACTGCTGAACATCAAAAGCAAGAAAAAGGATATCAAACGAAACTTCTCTCATGTACCCAACTGCAAGCCTAAATTAGTCTCCTCATAATAGTTTCTTTCCGTTCACATGAAGGGTGAGCCCTGAAGCGTATTCATTTATGAAATCACAATGACTATCCTTGATTCCAACAAACAAGCTCAAAGTCTTTCACAAACAAAAGACAAAATCTGATACACTCTAGGATAGTATGATCATCATAAACAAACTAAGCAATTGCATCTAACTCAAGAATGGTGAGCCCTGAAGCATCACCCTACACCTTTTATGTTGCACGGCTGCACCATAATTTGTGTAAAGCATGTAATCATAAAATTTGAGAAAAATTATGTTGTTCTTATGTACAATTGCAAGCTTTCATGGGACAGAGTACCAACCCCAAACTTACTTTCGCTTAAGCACATCTTACAACAATCACTTAGATTGTTTCTCATAGTTAGTAGTAATCATTTTTCTCTTTATTAGACTTTTTGTGGTGGCTGCTCACAACCCCCAGCCATTATTAGGTAGCGGTAGCAGAAACAGTAAGCCAACAGACAGATCTTTAATTCCATATGCAGCCCCCCTTATACCTAGAACTTGCTAGAGTAGAAACTTCTTAAAGAAAGGTTGTAGCAAGCTAATTGCCGGATATATATTCCTATGTTGTGGTATCCAGGAGATAATGGCACTGAAGAAGTTTTCCAAATAAAAAAAAAGGTTGAATAGGAGAACAATTGACCCCTCCTCTAGTTAAGTGCAATAGATATCTTCCATATCACCTGAAGCAATTATAGCAAGAGTAGAATCTAAATAGTATAATCGCTGATTTCATTCAGATATATAAATGTCCTGAACTAATTATTGTTTAACAAGTTTTAATTTATATCAAACTCTAGGATAATTCCTTGCACTAAGTAGCTAAGTTGGCTCAACGTCAAGAAACCTTGGTCTGAACAAACCATCAGGTGACCAATACCATCTCAGGATTGATAGCACACCATCACAAAAGATAACTTTCACTCCAACCTTTCATCATCTTGCCCTCCAATAATGCTTTTAGTTAAGACTGTTCGTACATACATTTTAAGTCTTTTGATCACCTCCTACTATTCAAGGAGAGTGACCTGGATAGTCAACCAGCCGTCTAAGGAAAAAAAGCTTAACATCAATCCCTCAAATAATTTCAGAGACTAAAAAACAATCAAATTTCATAAATCTGTTATCCAAGATAGCATCCCCTACATCTTCCATGTATTCTTACTCTTTAACTATATCAACACTTCAGGCACAGATTACCTGCATGATTAACATGCAAGCTAGCAAAACAGAACACAACTAAACCTTGCTTCCAAAAGCAGACTTCAAAGGTCAGGGAAGACGTGAAAAGACACAAAATCAACGACAAACATTCAGCACACTTCAACCAGAAACAAAGGGAGATAAGAGCAACAGCATCAGATAAGCCTGTACTTGTATCATTCCCAAACAATCATTTCAATAACCCTTCAGAACTCCAATTTAGCGAGAAGTAAGACAACTCAAAGCTACCAGAGTCAAATGTCATTAATAAGAAACCCCATTTAGAAAGAAGATTATTCATTCAGGAAGAAGTTGAGCACCCTGAAAATATAAAAGAATCCTCATGCCAGTGTAGGACTTACTTTTTTGAAACCAGCTATCAGGTGTACAGATACCCAGCCATTTTCATCCATGTTCTGTCGTAGATATGTGTCTTTAATTAAATTTTCATTGCTGCAAAATCAATATCAAACAATCATATTACTAAGAAGAAAAAGTTGTCTAGTAGCGAGTGTACCCATGTATTGATATGCTAAAGTACATTGGCTGACCTGAAGTAGTAGTCAATTTGATTGAGTATCTTAGCAGGCAATTGAGGATCATATGGAGGAAAGAAATAAGCCGCAGCAGGCATTTGTGGCACAAAAGGCATTCCTCCGGCATGACCGAAATAGTACAGTGGTTGTTGTAGCTCTGAAACAGAAGAGATATGTCAGGTAAGTTGACAATACGTAGAAACAAAAATTTAGGCACACGAAACACAACTAACCAGGAGGAATTCCCATAGGGCTAGCATAATGTGGCCGGATTCCAGGAGGTGGAGGAACAAATGAGGCAGCAGGAGGTTGAGGTCTCATAAAGCCCCTAGCAGGGGCTCCCTGTAGAGGCATCACAGGATCTCGACCATTAAAACCCCTAGGATGACTCCAGTCGTGATTTCCCTTGTCCTGACCACGCCTATTGGCATAACCTTGATGAGATGAGCTGTCACCACGAGGATTAGACCCACCACCTCCCCGTCTGAAAGAGCTCCGTTGGTGGGTATAGTCTCCACCACTTCTTTGCCCACCCTCCCTGTTACCATTGTTATTATTGTGCCCATGCTCCTTCCCTGAGCTCTCAGACACACTTGAGCCAGTTTTTGGTGAGTTATCATTGTCACGCAACACGTCTCCAAGTGAGCCAGCAGTAGAATGCACAGGCTGGTTAGAAGCCCCGCCGTTGAGGGATGCATTGCCCCCACCCTCTCGTTTCATTGATCTCTGGCGAGCAGGGCGCCCATGGTTTGAAAGAGCATTTGGAGGGTTAGGGTTTGGGTTACTATTCATCTGCCTCTGAGTAAAGAGAGGTGCGGTGGTGGTAGAAGAGGAACGTGGGGGCGTTGTTCCAGCAACCTGAGTTATGCGCACAAAGATTAACATTAAAAGCACTAAGCCTCCCCTAAAAGTAAGCAGATGACATATGAAAATAGAATACAAAAAGGTCACCAATTAGGTAGAGGAAGATGCTAATTAGACGTACATACCTGTGGCCTCGGCGGAGATGCCGAAGCATCAGAGGAGCCCTTCAAAGAGGGATCCGATGATGGTGGCTTTGGTGAAGCTTTAGTGGACTCGGACAGAGAAGGCCATGAAGCACCACCCATTACAGTGCCAGTCTCAGGATGGGTAGCAGAGGGCTTGTTCCAGGCTGGCTTCTTCGATCCGTTGCCACCAACAACGTTATCTGCACTGTCCAGCATAGATTCCACCTCCTGGTTCTCAGCCGACGACTCACCCTTACTCGGAACCTTAGTCTGGCCCACAACAGCCGCCGCGGCTACAGCAGTATCAGATGGCAACGAAGAAGTTGTCACCGAAGCAGAGACAACCGAGCCCTCAGACTCAGGGCCGCGAGCGACAATCTGCGTCCATGGCGAGGAACCGGCCCTCCCAGTGCCAGGGCGAGGAGAGAGAGTTGCTGAAGCATTGGTATTGAGGGTGGCTGCCATGATCAAAGAGTGAGCGGGAGAAAGGTTGATTGAGTGAGGAAGAGCGAGGGCTAGGGTTTTCAATTTCTATGTGTACCGAAGACCCCAACTGGGAACCCCGGTAACAGAAGCCAAACAACTTATTAAAAACGAACAGCTTCGAAAACAATCGATCAATCAAACCGATTTTTAAGTTTTGAGAAGATACGCCAAGACTGAGAGTACGAGACAGACCAAACGAACAGTCTAGAGAATTATAAATGAAAATCCAAAGATGGATTTCTCAAATGATCAACCGGTGCGAAATTCGGATCCAATCAAAAAGCAGTAACAGCGGATTTTCTTCGATCTTTCTGATCTTTTCCTTCGTTCTCCCTTTTATCTGTCCCAGACTCCTAGTTCCCCTCTTCTCTATCGTAGACGCAGCAAAAAATTCTCTCGGTAGCCAGATACAAGTGGCTCCCTCCCTCCTTTCGTTCCGTCACCTCCGCTTGGTATTTACTCTCTAGGTTTGCCGCGAGATGGAGTACGGGACTAACGAGAGCGCCGTATGCTAAAACTACAACGTTTTGGCTTTTAAAAAATTAACCCTAAGAAGTGCCCTATATTCCTTTTTTTAGTATTAAAGAATATTTTTCTCCGTCCTCCAGTCCAACGAAAACAAAGAAAGTAGTTACTACAAATACGGACAATTATGAACGAAATACAACCTTTATAACTAGATGGGAGATTGATAATTCTTGACTGGTACCAATTCTATTTAGGCTCCGTTCTCACATGAGCTTATTGATGTATAAGAAGTTGATGTGACATCTTGATTTATTTCCAAGCCCCTCATAGATGATAGATAGAAACGCTAGTAAGAGCAGCGTCTACCCCAGAGTATCTAGATTGTGAACGGGGCCCTAATCATTCAAGGGTCCGTTCTCAAGCTAGATGTCATAGGGAGATTATGTTGGAACGTTGGTATAATTAGCGTTGTGGAAAGATAAAGTTCAATTGTTAAATGAGATAATCTATGGTAGATTATTCTCACAGTGAGAAATGAGAACGGGGCCTAAGTGGTTAAAATAGGTGAAAACCCGGATAAAAAACGGATGACTGGTGAAATGGACGCAAGTGACACACGGATTCGGTGAATATTGTTCACTTGATTATCCGATCCGTTCGTCCAACCCGTTACCTATATACATTATAATAAATAAATAAATAAAAATACTTAAGTCATTCTCTTCACTTGATCCGCTTCATGTAATTTTGCAACTCTATTCTCTTGATTTCACTGTGGTAATTTGAATTCCTCGGCACCTCTTTTCATACTCTTCTTGTGTCCGCACCACTGCTAGGGATAAATCACTACTGCTGTATTTCGCTCACCAGGGGAAATTTCCGGTCCAGAGGCAAAGTCACAACTCATTTCCCTTTGAGGTGTGAATTCTCCCATAATTACGTAGCAGGTGTCTTTTTTGCTTTTTGCTGTGAAGGAAGCGCACAACATTAGTCAGCTTGTTAGCTGACTGCTATCTGTTGTGCGCCTCCTTTGCAAATTTTTTTTTTTTTTGTCGATTGTGAAGGAAGCGCACACTGCAAGTCAGCCTCCTGGCTGACTGACTTACAGTGTGCGCCACCTTCACTAACTAAAAATCTGTATTTTAAATTGTTGTCGATTTGTGCAGGAAGCGCCTACTAAAAATCAGTCTCCTTTATAAATGCAACTCCAACGGCTCTTTCTTCTCCCAACGGCTATTAACGACTAGTTTTTTCACAACATCTATATATATGCATCATATTGCTTCCTCTTCCTTTGCTCCTTTCTGTCTAAACCATCTAAACTATGGAAATTCCTTGTACTCTCTATCTTCATATAGATCTCAATTATGGAAATCATGGAGTATATTTTCATATTTCTCCTTCCTCTAGGTTTATATTCACACACATATCCGAATTAGCCACATTCAGTTCTTTCAAAAATCATGTTAAAAATCAAGTAGATTCAAATTTTGGAGGAGATTACGTGATTACCTCCATTGTTTATCGAAGCTCGAGAGCAGATACCCACTCCCTTCATTTGTTCCTCTTCAAGTCAACAACGACGCTCTTGTTAGGATGATGATATCCAACTTCTTGCAGAATCCCGATATCGTGAGGAACCTGGAAGTGGAAGTGAAGTTCGAGTCTGCTGCTACAACTTCATTCGAGAATAACCCTGTTAATTTGGGTGGTGATGAACATAGTTCGGAAGATGATCCTGAGATGGAGCCGGAAGACTTCCCTCATGATGATGATGATGATGATGATGATGAAGTTGGTGAAGCCGGTCCTTCGACACCAGCCGAACCTTACACACCAATTGCTTCATTCTTAACGCAGGTAGACGTACAAGCCATAAGCCAAATGCCTTCAGATCTCGACCGACGTGGTATACCGTATTGGAGGCCAGGGCAAGAGTTTGTCAAAGGTCAGGAGTTTCTGAACAAAAAAGTTCTTGTTATGGCTACTTCAGGGATATATTCGACCCATGAGATGATGTCTGTTGTGGCTAAATTTTTGCAACAATGTTGTGTTGATGTAATACTACACGCACAACAAATTACATGAAAAACGGACGTCATTTACTTGGTCAAAAAAATCATCAAAGTTAGCACCGGCAAGCAGTTTTTACAATACCAAAGTCATTGCATTCCAACAAAAGAAATGACATGAGTGCAGAGTTCAAACAGTAACTAATTAATGGACTGAGCGACTCATCCTTAACTCCAGAGCTCTTAAACACTTCTAATCTTTAAAAACAGTAAATAACACAGATTTCCTAGTCCACGTTCTCAGTTGCACCATTGAACATAAGTAAATAAAATACATTAGTCTCGAACAAAGTACACACTATGCAACAACCTATGGAGGAGAACCGAATGTGAAATCAGGATTATAATATCGGGGGTTCCTAGTCCTTGAATTTTGGCCTCTCAACCACATTTGGTTTGCTTGCGTGGTGGGTGGTGTGTTGGATTGATCAGGCTGGGTTTGAGAAGGCCCTGTCACCTGGATGATGTCAGCAGGTGCGAACGATGGAGCACCCAGTACCCTTGCAGGGCCCTCACCAGGTGTGGGCATGTTTGTCTAGTCCATCTGCCCAAGGTGAAGAGTGGTAGCGTCGTACGTGGTACGGTTGGTCCTGGGTGTGGCTGCAGTGGGGGGGTAGGTGCAGTGGGAGTAGTGGGCACAGTGGGTGCATTGTGTGACGACCCTGCCCCAGCATCAAACCGTGTCCCGAAATCACGTGGCAACTGACCCACCATCGTATCGACATATGAAGAGGGTACCGGAGCGTACATACCTAGTGTAAGTGTACTTGAAACAGGCGGTATGACCGGCCGATATCCATCCACGTCGGGGTGTCCCGCCTGGTGTGGGTCCGCTGCCTGGTGTGGCTCCTGTGCCTGGTGTGGCTCCTCTGCCTGCTGTGGCACCACTGCCAGACCTAGCTGATTCTCGACCTCCAGAGGTTCTGCCAGACGACGCGGCCCTCTTCGTCTTTGACTGTACGGCCGGTTTCTGACTGCTCGGGGAGGAGGGTTGTCGTGTATGACATATGCAGGGTATTGAATGTCCATCATTGGAGGTGCCTGACTTGAGTAGTCCTGCTCAATGTGGCCAACTCTATGGTAGTGACCGACATCAAGCGTCTGGGAAACCTGGGACGCAAATTCCCTAACACCCTGGTCTACTGGAATTCGCTGCAACTGCTCTAGCGTGCTTGCCTATACATGCATGTCATCGTATCAAGTTAATGACACTTATAATTATAAAAAAAAACAACGAACAATTTAATAGATGACACTTACAGTGATCACATTTCGTCTACTCTCTTCGGTATACCAGGCCACCGAGTGCTGTCGATACCAAACCATGTAAGCGCTCCTCAAATCAAGTGGGGTACTCCGCGGTAGCTGTGCAAGTGGAATCTGATACTGCTGTCTTTCAGACCACATACGCAGGTAGTCGCTGAAGATCTCCCACCACCTAGCATCGGTCCTCCCGGACCTTGTAATAACATGCAGGTAATCACAATCAAGGGGAGGATTCGGTATTGGCTGGTCCACCCCGAACTGTCGCAACACCCGATCAGCCTGATGACCTTCCACCACATTGTAGTGGATGACAAACACACGAACCGCAAATTGCTGAGGATTAGGTGATCTTTCACCATACGGTTGCCAAATCCACTACATATGCACACAATATGTTTATTAGACTTTTATTAGTGAAAATAACCTACCCAGGAAAAAAAGATCTCACCTCCTCTGCGTGGGTGGAACGTGCAGCGTGTCTAGGTACGCACGAGCAGAGTGAGAATCAATGTTGCATAACTTCCCACTATATCTGCAATGAACAAAAAAGTTAGCCAAATATAAGGACTATAACATTAGTAATATAGGGAAAATTAGTTTCAAGGTTTACCTGTAAGCAAGGGGAAGATCATGTGGTGGGTCAATCAAGTTTCTCGGACGAAAATGAGGTAGGCGCTCATACGCCCATACAGTCAGCAACTTGCTACAACCATTTAAACATGTTGAATCATACTTGGTAGCATTGCACATCTCTCTGTAGAGATGCGCAAGTAAAGCGGATCCCCAACTTATCGTACCAGCCCTCGCAAAGTCTCTAAAGAGTAATAGGTATGAAACATCTACGCATGCTCCATTCGCATTAGGAAACAAAAGGCCACCGAGCATTCGAAGCATGAATGCCCTCGCATGCTGCTCGTGTATGACAGGGTCAAGAAGATGAAAATCTGGGTCAGTCTCCACAAATCTAGAGGCAAGCCAATTTATAGGGATTTGGTTGCCTCTACGGGTGGGTGGCACATCCCCAAGAAGCTCCATGCAGACTGCATTCACATCAGGTATATTCGTCGTAAAACATAATGAGTCGCCATCCACCGGTAGCCCGAACAGGACATGAACATCCTCAAGTGTGATGGTGACCTCACCAAACGGCATAAGAAAAGTGTGCGTCTCTGGACGCCACCTCTCTATCAAAGCACTAACGAGCCCTCTACTTGTGGTAAGTCCCAATGCACAAACTTTGAACAAACCAGCACTCATAATGTATGGCCCAATAGATGCATGAGGGACCTGAGCCTTCCAATTCGATCGGGTTCTTAGGGTACGGTCTCTATAAGGTTCGTACCTCTGAGATATAAACAATACATTATAAAACAAATAATTTAATAATAACAAAGCTACGTTATACTTAACGAATTACATTTATACTTATTAAACAACATTATAAAGCTACATTGTAGTAGCAAGGTCAGATTATCATTATAAATATACGATATAATTAAAAAATGGTATTTATAATTACAAAGATACATTATCGTTAACAAAATTTATATAGATTTATTATAAAGCTAAATTCTAATTAAATTAACTACATTGTTAATCAAGTCTATATTTAATTATAATGAAGTTAAATTAATAACTATGAAGCTACATTATACTTAACGAATTACATTTATCATTATAAAACAACATATAAAGCTACATTGTAGTAGCAAGGTCAGATTATCATTATAATTTATACTTACAAAGATACATTATTGTTAACGAAAATTATATAGATTATTATTATAAATATCTAATTAAATAAACTACATTGTTAATCATTTCTAAATTATAGTTATAAATAAGATAGATTACAATTACAAAGCTACATTATAATTAACGAATTACATTTATAATTATAAAACAAAATTATAAAGCTAAATTCTAATATCAAGGTTAGATTATGATTATAATATACGAATTACATTTATAAATTTAATTTATAATTACAAACTATATTATGGTTAATGAAAAATATATAGATTATTATTATAAAGCTACATTCTAATTAAATAAACGTTTTAGATTACTCATCTCGACATTCTAATTAAATAAACTACAAATAAACTACAAAATGTTAATCATGTATACATTATAACTATAAAAAATTAGATTACAATTATAAAGCAACATAATTAAAGACTTACATTTATAATTATAAAGCTACATTCTAGTATCAAGGTTAGATTATCATCATAATATACAATATAATAAACAAATTGTATTTATACTTACAAAGATACATTATTGTTAACGAAAATTATATAGATTATTATTATAAATATACATTCTAATTAAATAAACTACATTGTTAATCAACACTATATTATAATTATAAAGAAATGAGATTACAATTATAAAGCTACAATATAATTAACGACTTACATTTATACTAAAACTACATTATATTATAAAGCTACTTTCTAGTATCAAGCTTAGATTATCATCATAATATACGATATAATAAACAAATAGTATTTATACTTACAAAGATACATTATCGTTAATGAAAAATATATAGATTATTATTATAAAGCTACCTTCTAATTAAATAAACGTTTTGGGTTACTCATCTCGACATCCTAATTAAATAAACTACAAAATGTTAATCATGTCTACATTATAATTATAAAGAAATTATATTACAATTATAAAGCTAAAATATAATTATTAACCAACGTTATAATTAAATAAACTACAATGTTACTCGTAATATTAAATATAATGTTATATTACAATTACAAATCTACAATCTATTTTTACGAAATATAATAAAAATTATAAAGTTACGTTGTAATTAAATATAGTACAATGTTAATCGTTTCTACATTTTAATTATAAAACTAAATTATATTATAAAGCTACATTCTAGTATCAAGCTTAAGCTTAGATTATCATCATAATATACGATATAATAAACAAATAGTATTTATACTTACAAAGATACATTATCGTTAATGAAATATATAGATTATTATTATAAAGCGACCTTCTAATTAAATAAACGTTTTGGGTTACTCATCTCGACATCCTAATTAAATAAACTACAAAATGTTAATCATGTCTACATTATAATTATAAAGAAATTATATTACAATTATAAAGCTACAATATAATTATTAACCAACGTTATAATTAAATAAACTACAATGTTACTCGTAATATTAAATATAATGTTATATTACCATTACAAATCTACAATCTATTTTTACGAAATATAATAAAAATTATAAAGTTACATTGTAATTAAATATAGTACAATGTTAATCATTTCTACATTTTAATTATAAAACTAACATACGATTAACGAAATAAAATTTAACATTACAAAACTACATTATAATTTCACTAAAATAATTCACAATCTCTAACACATAATCAATAACTAACTATAACTATAACACTAAGAAAGTAATTAACACTAAACCAAATTTTAAAAATTATACTAATTCAAAACAAAAAAAAACTAACCTCATCTGCAGACGCATAAGCTGCAGAAATATGGGTCGTCTGCAGGCTAAACGGTTGATTCTCGACCGGTCCCTGCTCATTGAACACTTGATAATGCCCCGGATCCATGGTTTGTTCAAAATCTGTTAATCGACAGATTGGGAGGTGGATTAGTTGTGGGTGTGGAGGAGAAATACTTGTAACATGTAAATTAGAATGGATTTTGAGAGGGAGAGAAGTAAAAAATGGAGGAAATGGTGGTGGAAGAGGAAGAAGAGAATCGGGGATGGGGAAGGGAGGAAATCGGCGACGAAGGGAGGAAAGCGGCGAGGAAGAGGAAATGGGGAAGAAAGAATGAGCGGCGTGTTTCTCTTACACGCTAGGTTATACTGATTTTTAGTTAGTGAAGGTGGCGCACACTGTAAGTCAGTCAGCCAG
This sequence comes from Limonium bicolor, assembly GCA_023374045.1. Classification (NCBI taxonomy): domain Eukaryota; kingdom Viridiplantae; phylum Streptophyta; class Magnoliopsida; order Caryophyllales; family Plumbaginaceae; genus Limonium; species Limonium bicolor. Next base: position 393,627,381 of record CM041776.1, on the reverse strand, counting down.
GAGGCTGACTTGCAGTGTGCGCTTCCTTCACAATCGACAAAAAAAAAAAAAAAAATTTGCAAAGGAGGCGCACAACAGATAGCAGTCAGCTAACAAGCTGACTAATGTTGTGCGCTTCCTTCACAGCAAAAAGCAAAAAAGACACCTGCTACGTAATTATGGGAGAATTCACACCTCAAAGGGAAATGAGTTGTGACTTTGCCTCTGGACCGGAAATTTTCCCGCTCACCAGATTGAAGACGGTGATGTAGGTGGAGCGTCACCCGAACTGACCCTTGTCATCCCTAACGTAGATTGGTTGATTCGTTGTTTTGGTTGAACTTGAAAGGCCAGATTATAGTAGAAATCTAATGTCAATACTTTTATTTTTAGAAGAAAAAAAAATACTTTCCAACAATTATTAGTCAACAATTATAAGAGGAAATGATAAGAGATTATATATTAGAGCTTAACATTATGGGTAATGATAATTTGTTCAAAAAGACGAAGGTATATGTAAAAATAAATTATTTGTGTATATATATATATTAGTTAAGTATGTACATTATTAATAATATAATTATATAAGATTTATCCCCATCACATGTAAGAACTAGCACAATTAATACTAAATTCAAGCACTATAAGTAGAAATGTAAATTTTAAAACTAATTGTGTATATATATATATGTTGTTAGTCCATTTCACATGTAATAACAAGCAAAATCAGATGCTAAATCCAAGAAGGATAAGTACAAATGTAAATCTTGGTGGTTTTCTAATTTTGGGGAATTTTATGAAATGTCACTGTATTTTTGTTTAATTCATAAAATACTACTGAAAAATAGAAATGTCACTATATTTTGCGTGAAATCCAAGAAACACTATAATAGTTGTTGGTCAGAAGCGAAAAAAAAAAAAAATACCTCTGCTAGTTAGCAAAATACTTTAAAAGTTTACGGTATATCACTAGGTTTTAACAAAATCAGAAAAAAAATCAAACTATTATAAAAATATAGATAAATATAATAAAAATAAAAAATTAAATAATTATTAGATTTTACTTTTTCATTTGCTAAATAGCATAAAATAGAATACACATTTTTAAATACATAACAGTAATAATATAATTTTTAAAGACATAATATATATTCTAGTATTTGTGTTACTTTTCATTTCCTCAGTGATACTTAATAAATGACAATTACTAATGCTATTTGTAGAAATCATAATTGTAAACCAAATAGAATAAAATTTTAAAGACGGGATATCATTTCAGAATTAAAAAATAATTTATTTTGAGAAAATAATTTTAATTGGCACAAAAAGAGATTTTAAAAAGACTAATATAAAAAAATCATAATAGTTGAAAAAAAATAGTGTAAATAGGATCATTAATTAGTTTTCCTTTTCATTACTTTCTCTAACTCTTGATCATGCTCTCCACTAAAAACTAATAAATTAACACATAGATTGTACATTTGTCTTAACATATTAAATAAGTAGGAAGCAAAAAACTGAAAACTAGTTTATTAAAGAAAAATGCCCTTACTTTATTTTGATATTTGGAAGTTTTGTTTTAAGACGGAGTAATTAAAAAATTTTAAAATAATGTGTTTGGAAGTTTAGTACTAAACAAAAAGATTTAAAATTTTCTAAATATTATTAGTATTTTAAAATTTTCTAAATATTATTAGTATTTTAAAATTTTAGTACTATTATGTCTTCAAAAATCTATATTCTATTTAATGGTACTTAATAATCTTTAAAATAGTTCTAAGAATTTTTTATTTTTTTATTTTTTTAACATTATTTATAGTTATATATATTTACAATATTTTGAAATTTTTATGAATTTTTGAATTTTTTATCACATAGTGGCATATTGTGAATTTTCAAAATACTTTGTTAACTATAAGGGGTATTTTTGTCTTTTTCCTTCTTATTAATGGCTAGTGGCATTTCATTCATTTTAAGCAAAATATAGTTACAGTTCAGAACTTTCTTTTCTTTTGAGTGTCATTTAATGAATTTGGAAAAATATGGTGCCATTTCATAAAATATCCCTTTAGTTTTTAATAACTGTATTAACTATATCATTTTAGTTACAACAACTCTTGGTTACACCTACATGTAGTTCTCTTTGGTTACATTAACTTTAAATGTGGGCATACAAATTTGTACATTCTGTGTACAATAAAAATGTACATAAAAATTATATTTTCAGTAGGTAGTTCATTGTACATATTTTCTTATGCAATGTACATGTTTACATTGTTAGGTGTACAAAAAATGTAACTATCACTAGCTACATATGAGTGTACGCAAGAATTTACATTTTAGGATATGTGAGATTAATATGCTTACTTCTTCACACAAACTTAATAAATGAGTTTCTTGAGTTTAGTTTATTACTTTTAAATCATTCTATTGATATGAAACTCCGAAATTCTTGATTCGGTAAATTTTAACATGAATTCAATTAAGTTAAATAATTAACATGTAAATAATTTTTGTTGCTCCCATAGCGGTGTAATAGTATAACCATAACTTCTTAAGAGTCCACAAATGATTGGTGAATGTTGATTAAGATCTTGAAGTATCACATCTTAATGCTATTGTATGTAATGGATAATCAGCTTATAGTATGCTATGGTTTGATATCCAATTAATAGAAAATTACATCTATACTAATAATACAATACGTATCCTTAAAGGTATATCATCAAGGGGATGATTAATATGGGTGAAGCTGGTACGAGTGAAAAGTTACAGGTTGAAGATGATGTTGAAGATGATGAACGTGTAGGTCATGAAATGTTAAAAATTTTACTATCACAATTTTTCTGCTCCAAATGTAACCAATCATAAGAAAAGCTCACAGTTATGGTACAAGGGGTGGTCTATATTCTGGATGTGTAGTGAAAAACTGAATTTGAGGCATCTATATTTTGATGTGCAGCTCACGATTATGGTACCCATAATTTGAGGGGTTTTTTTTGTTAAAACTAAATTCGTGATAAATCTTACTTGTTGATGCATCTTTGTGCTCCCGGTAGATTCAATTTCATCAATTCTAATAACAGCAGGTTACCAAAAAAAATAAAAATATCTGGGGTAGGCATGATGGCTTTTTTTAACTCACGGCTTCAGTCGTCTCCCATTAGAAGTAGTCAAAAAAGCAAGAAATTGATTGCCATTTGCACTCCAATTCATGCTCTATTTGTTTATGTGTATTGAAAACTCTTTGGGTTATGCGTAATAGCTTGTCAAAGGTGTTATATCTATAGTTGTTACTTTATGAACTAATTAAAAATGGCCTACGTTGTTACTTTAATGACCAAGAAATAGTGAAAGCGATCTCCTACATTAGAATATGTCTTCAATTACAGCACTTGCAATTTAAAGATCATGTGCGGTTACTAACTTCTTAACTAGCTCAACTAACCTAGATTCACAAGAAATTTGTATCGGAAGACAACCTTCCTTTTCAAGTTATCCTTTTTTTTATGTGAGGAATTATGTAGCGGTTACCTCCATTTAATTTCATTATCTCCCTCATGCAACATTATAGTGTCGAGAATACAAGATTAAGCATATGTGTTGGATAAACTTCAAAAGCATTATGAACCTCCAAAACAAGCTCCTCTATTGTTGAAGTACGTTTCTTCTGTTGGAACGACTGGAATGCTCTGAAAAAACCAAGATCAAGAAAGAGCAGGAGAGTTGGGAGGTTGACAAACTAATCTGATGTAAAATCCATCATCGGAAGTCGTCACCTCAACATCAAGGTCAGATGAAGATATATGTGTTCTTGCATTGTCTTGTTGAATAAAAATAGTTTCCTTACATATTTGATCTTAGCCATTTTCTTTGATTGTCAGGATGTCCTTTTTAATTAGAAACTAATCTGATGTCAAATACATCATTGCTTTCAAATCTAAAGTATCAGCATCTCTGTTCCAGCTATTCTATGGGCTGGTTGCTCAGTCACAAATGAAAATATACCGATTTTCCCCGAGAAAATTTCTTTTCATTCATTGTCAAATCTAGGGCGCATTGTCGCCGTTAAGAACATGACTTTCCCAATATAGATCTTATTTTACATATCCGCTATGGCTCTTCCTCACCTGGGAGTAAGTAATATGTTTTCCTCCTTCTTTATCAGGTAGAACCACTTCTCGTCAATGTGCACATAGTTATGCATACTTTAGAACTTGGGGTCACTAGATAGGGAGCTCTCATCCAACTTGGATAAACAAAACTTCAATGAGTTGATTTTATTTCCTTCTCGTAAATGTGGTTTGATAGCATTTGAATGACGACAAAGCAACCCTCTCTTCAATAAACAAAACATTACAGAATAACTCACTCCTGTAGCTTCTACAAGGAATGTGAGTGTGGTTTTTCGTTGGCAAGGAATCTCTAGAATTATAGCTGTGGAGGGTGATTTTTCGGTATGAGGGGGGTCTATTAAAATATGGTCTAACTAAGAAGTCTAGATCCTAGAAACTGTCATTCTATAGAGGGTGAGAACCCGTTATTCATGACGTCCCTCAAATACCTACTAAATCGTCTGTCTTTCCCAGAAAGCATAAGAGGGAGTGCAAGTGTGCACTACACCCGCTCTCAATGGGATCAACGCGGACTTATGCCCTAAGGGCGGAATTGACTAGAGTCGCCACCTAGTTTGACCTATGATACTAGGAAGGAAATGAAAGAGGGTTCTAAGAACCGTTAATTGACTTTGATGACTCGCTGCTTATGGATAGGACTTATCTGATCATACTAGAGATTTTGTGTGGGTTCGCACTGGGTTACACCCCTTAGAAGTGGCAACGACCATGACTTCAGATTGGTGCCCGAGAAAACCTCGGTCTCCAATTGTCGGGATTACCTTCTTTCATAACCTTTTTAGGGAGATTCATTTAAAAGCCAAGGGTAGGATTGAGTGTGGTTGAGGAATAGATGATTTAGAAGAGTTGAGGAATAGGCTGATCTTGGAGTTGGTTTGGTTGAAGTGTTGAGAGGTTTTGATTGTTTTGAGGTTGTTTTGGCTTTCACGGGGGTTAAGAGGATGATGGAAGTTTTGAGGAGTAAAAGGGCATTTTGGTCATTTTTGGTGGAATTAAGGGGTATTTGGATCATTTGGTGGAATTGAGGGGTTGTTTGTGTTGGTGACGTTCGGATCTTGAAATGGTCGGGTTCTTGAAGTGTTTTGGGAAGTCAAAAGTGTTGAAGGGAAATTCGGGTTTTCAAAACGATCGAATATGGAAGAGGATACTTGGTTTGCAGGTGTTCGGTTTTGAAGATGTTTCAGGTTTAAGATGACTAAGGTTGTTCGGGAGCATTTAAGAATAAAGGGTCCTATGTTAGTGAGACTTGTGACTTTTACTTAGGAAAGGATTGATGAGTGCTTATGGGTTAAAGCTCTAATGAAAGGGTTGGATTAATTTGTTCAGAATCGTCTCTCTTAAAATTTTAAAACCGAAAATCATTTTTGTTGTAAAAGGGCGGATAATCCTGAGGGATTACCCTATGTACCCCCTCGAACACGACACTTAATTAATGGTAAGTGCCAAGGCTCGAAAGATGGGGCAATGAATTTATGTCGAAAAAAATAGGATTCAGAGAGAAACACCATGAATGAGATGTTCTCGGTCGAACCCTAATAACGTCTCTAACTCCCGGGTTTTAAAACGTTAAAAGCCAAAACATTGAAATCGAGTGGAAGGGAGTTAGACGATTCTAAAATCCCGGCTGCGACTAGGAAGGTCGTTACTTCCCTAGCACCCCGCCTTGTAAAAATCTCGGCTGCAATTAGGGGAGGTTTGTCACACTAATGCCCCGCCTAAAGAGATCTAGACTGCGACAAGGGAGGTTATGACCCCAGTGCCCCGCCTCGGATTTTTATTTTGGGAAGGGAGACAAGCGGTGTTCTAACCATGGAGGAAATGTTTTGAAGGGGTTAGACATTTCTTTCTCCCTGAAAACGGTTTATTTGAGTTAAAAACTGAGTTGGAAAACTTTTGAAGTTGTTTGGAATTCTCTGTAAAGAAACACTGATTTTGAGAAATGTTTTAGGAGAAAACTTTCTGTATATGTGAGAAGAACTTTCTGCAGTTGAGAAGAGTTTTCTGTGATGTGAGAAGAGTTTTTTCTTTTAAAATTCCACAAAATGGTTCCTTGGAAAACTTGATGAAATTTGAATAAAGTAGTTGTTTGAAATTTGAAAAAAAAGATTTTTAAGGTTAAATCTGAAAAAAACAAGAGACGTTTTTGGACTTTTGAATGAGATTTACAAGTTGAGTTTGAATTGGACGAAATGAATCAGGATTTGAGTTTGAATTGAATTGAGCTGAATGAATTGGGTTTGAACGGATTGGGTCAAGGTTAGACCAAGTCAAAGTGGGATCAAGTCAAACTGGGGTCAAGGTCAAAGCTCAGGTTGGTCAAAGGTCAAAGCTCAGGTTGGTCAAAGGTTTGGGTCAAGGTTTAGGTGGTCAAAGGTCAAAGTTCAGGTGGTTAAAGGTTCGGGTCAAGGTTCAGGTGGTCAAAGGTTTGGGTCAAGGTTCAGGTGGTCAAAGGTCAAAGTTCAGGTGGTCAAAGGTTCGGGTCGAAGTTCGGATGGTCAAGGCTTGAGACTTGGATTATTTTCTTTTGGACTTAGGTTATTTTTGCGAACTTGGATTGGATTAAGGTTGGATAACATCTCATGGGTGAGTTTCTTTTTGAGATTTGGAGAGGATTTGATTTGGGTTGGAGTTGAAGTGTTGGGCTAAAGGGTTGGTTTGTGGACTTGGGCCTATTTTGGACTCTAGGCCATGGGCTTTGAGTTTTGGTGTAACACCCCATCCAACAAACTACACACTTAACAACAAACTGCAGCGGAAAACAACCTTCAACACATTACTTGACTCGTTGGTGTTACACGCCGTTAGCCACCCACGTGGCTAACAAGGCTAATCCATATACATTGTACCGGTCTGATGGGCTAAATTCCCGAGCAACTACACATTTATCCCTTTCCATTAACACACAACAACATACATCTTTCAACTATACCGAGTATTTATAAACTGATGCCGACAACAATTTCGGTCTTACTACACCTACTGTATACATGCACTTAAATGAATACCCTTGTACAATGACTACCCCGTCCTACTCTCGAACGGCTTCCAGCTCTCTGTACCTGAAATAGGAAAAGAAGAGAAAGGGTGGCCCCCAAGGGGCTCAGCACCTTTGCTGGTATGGTAATCCCGCAGCCCACATGCTACCGGGCCACGCACAACTAATTGTCGTCTTGGCATGCGGTTGATTATATTTAAATCATGCGTGTAACAGTAAACACACAACACATAACATTTCGCCTCAACGGGCTCAACAAACGGATAATATATCCTTACTTAATAAGTCACTCATGGTATTCATTATCCCTAGAGTGTTCCTCCTCTAATGGAGCTACTTCCTTAATAGAAGACACTTACCCTTAATTCGGGTTATCCTTAAACGCCTCCTTTCTCAAACTGGGAATCATATCCATGATCCACATACTCCACATTTTACAACTATAACATACACTACTAACATCACACAACAACACTTTGCACGTTTCAATGTGCACAACATAACACCGCAATAGATATTGCATCACAACAAAATACATAACATAACGGGAATGGTTCTCTTAGGAACCGACCCAAACATTGCTTATACACTGGTGAGCCTAGAGAATGTTGCCAGTCTCATGATAAGCTCGTTATACAATAACAACAACACTCATTACCGTCCTAATAGTTGGACGAGTAACTTAAGTTAAGGCGGTTCGGGTTTGGAGGCCCGAACACACCACACAAACACATGTTCCCCCTAAACCGATCATAAGTCAGAATAGCTAAGCTTTGGAATAAGCTAATGGGAGATCATAACCCGTGAGGGAAACAACCATAACAGAGAGAAGGGTAAAGCTAAAAAGGATACCCACTCCCTAACAACGCGCGACCGGCCAAACCGGATTCCTCACTACTGTTAGTACATACTTACTTTAATTTTTCGTTAGAACCCCCCTACGGAGTCTATCGTACTTACACACCATACAATTACTCTTGGGTTAAACACACAAGGGAGATCCCTACATTCACATACACATACCACACGTTTAACTCACGCATAGCCGTGGTTAGAACGCCCCACGGTTCGGGTCGTTTAATCCGAATACCAAACTCTCCTGTGATCCTAGACTCAGTTAGCTAAGGTTTAACACTTCCGAGGTTAGATGGTATCGGAACTAAACTCGCCACATATATGAATTACTATAAACTCATTACATGTTTATCTTACAACGTGGCAAACATACAGAAAAACACATTGGCATACAAGCCGGTGTAATCCGGTAGGACACAGGTTGCAAGAAAACCATACCTGTCACCGGAGTCCACTTTACCACGTCCACTTATGTTCCTCGAGCAATTCTCGAACAACTGTTAACATCACATGTGTTTTTATTAACATTGGGGTAACATGTTTGTTTAAAGTCTAATGCTTATAACTTTTCCCCGTTAACTTGGTTAAATAACTTTACATTTTAACTTGTTTTACTTTCACATTTTATTACAACTTTTCACCCACTTAATTGTCATTAAAACTCACCTAACATGTCTTTAACAACCTCATAACATCATTAACCATCAATCCCCATCATTACACATCATTTCCATACCTTAAAACAACAATTTTGGTCCATACAGTGGCCTGTCCGAACTTGTGTCCGAACCTCCAAGTTCGGACGCAAGCCGCGACCTAATACTGAAAACTATACACACGTCCGAACTTGTGTCCGGACTTCCCAAGTTCGGACACAGTTCGAGAGGAAATCCCAGATAGAAACAGTCACGTCCGAACTTGTGTCCGGACTTCCCAAGTTCGAACACAGTTCGAGAATGAGAAAATCCTTTACCCAACAGAGCCTGTCCGAACTTCCATGTCCGGACGGAAGTTCGGACACGGCAAAACATTCAATTTCCAAGTCTTTAAACACTTAACCAATTTCACCAAACTTCTCCTAAAGCCTCATAATGTTTCCTAACATCATTTGGCACATCAAACACACCTTTAGCCATGTGCTAAACTCTTTAAATCACTCACCAAAACCATCTTATCATTCACAAATTTCTTACAAATTCCTAGCACTTGGGATGTTTTCTCCTTAAGATTTTTAAGTGGTAGTTCACCAATAATGACCACTACACCAAGGTGTTTCCTCTACACCTTAACATCATCTCTCAACTTCTTTTCTTACTAACTAAATCTCCTTTTTACAACTTCTTGAATTCTTATCTCAAAACCTTACTTAAACATCATTCTCCTTATTCATCAACATTACCCAAACCTTAAACAAACTTCTTCAAGACTTTTTAATACACTCTCAAAACACACATTGAATTCCTAGAACTTCCAAGGTAACACCTAAATCCTTGCATCACTCTAAATCACCTTAACACATGTTTTCTTCTCAAGTAAACATTTATTCACCTTTAACACTTCCTAGTTCACCAAAACTTACTTAAAACACTTAGAACTTCTTACACATTTTCCTAAATTTGGCCATAGCTTCTCTTGTATATACTCACATCCAAACATTTAGGTTTTTACCTTATTTCATTCAAAACACCTAAAATCCATCAAACACATCTTTATACACAAACTTCACACATTTAGCACTACATCACAATATAGTGCATAACTTAAATTGCTTGGCACTTAGGCCCTTAAATAACATGGCTCTTAGGCCCTTAAATAACATAAACCTTAAACACTGAATTTCCCACATAAGTAATGCCTTTGACCTGCAAATACACCCAACAATACATATGCCCTTACTAAACTCCTTGAGAGCATTTTACTAGCTCATTCACCATTGGCTCCTTAGGTATTTTATTAAGCAAATCAAGCTCATTTTCCTAAGGCATTTAAACTACATTGAGGTAGCTTGTTTACCTCTTTTCCTCACAAATTTCTTTCTTGTTTCCTTGTAAAACCGGTAAGGCATTTGGTTCCTTGCCAACTACTAAACATTGTACAAACAACATAATGAGTATTCAAGCTTTAAGCTCCATCTCATTGTAAACCCTAGGTTTACATTATTTCAAAACATTAATGTAATTGTTTTACCTTAATCTTTGGAGGGTGTTTGAATATCTATGAAGAGAGGACTCCACCTAGTCCTTGAAAGATTCAAATGGAGCTAGAACAAAGCAACACAAGGAGCTCCATTAATGAATATTTTCGGTCACACACAAAACATGGAGGAAACTTGATTTTTCTTTGAGATTCCTTACCTAGAAGCAAAGGAGATCAATAATATGTGGAAAGACAAGCTCAAGCTCCATCAATGGTGGAACTCCATGGCACCGAAATGGGGCTCTTGAAGTTTTGAGAAGATAGGAATGAAGAGCTTGGTCTAACTAGAAGAAAGGTGGTCTTGAAATTAAATTTGGATCATGGAGCTAGAAGTTACAATTGAAAGAAGATGGAGAATGGTATGGTTTGCTGTAGCAAAACCGATGGAGTTTGGGAGAAGATGAAGAAGGCTACGGTGGGTGTGAGTGGGAAAGAAAGAATGAAGATTGGAATTGCTTTTGAAAGATATTTACATGTTATAAAGGTAACTTCTACTTTTCACTTACTTTTCCTTCTTCTTTAATTTTTACTAGCTCATGGTGGTGAGTCACCACTTGATAAAACCGGCCCCCATATAATTAGAAGGGTGTTTTGGTCTTTGTTTGTCAATTTAATTACTTAACACAACATATGTTACAAACTAGCTTATAAAATCACTATTCACCTAAACAAGGCACTTAGAAGTGAAATTTTTGATTTCCCATTGATATAGCCACCCAAATGTGATACTATATAGTACATGTTAATTAAAGAGTAATGATGGACATTTAGCCATTCAAAACTCATTTACAAGACAATTTTTCAAAAACGTGCTTTAAGACTCCTTAAAGCACATTTTGTGTTTTAACTTGTTTTCAAGCTTGGTTTTCTTTGGTAATTGATTTAATATGTTCATTAACATTTATAAGGTATAGGTATGACCATTAGGTCTTATACAAATTTATCCCAAGCTTAGAGCACATTTTTGCTCTTATTGACTTTAAGGTATTTATTTGTGTTTTGTTTGGTTTCATTGTCTACCAAGGTTTCCTAAGGACTTAATTAGCCTTATAAAATCATAATTAAATGTTATTAAGTCTTGGTAGGCTCTTTGGGTCCTAACCAAGTTCACTCATAGCTTAGAGCATGTTTTTGCTCAAACTGTATCTTAGTGCTTTATTGCATTTACTGTGGTTTAAATTGTTCACTGATGTTTCTAAGGCACTTTTTAGCCTTTACATACCATAGTTTAAATGTTTAACAACATATCAAGGTTTGGGGTATTTCATTTGGGCCATGGGTAATGGGCCGATGTGGGTAATGGGTCGAGTTTAGGCTTGGGTCTGGGCCGAGTTTGGGCTTGGAAATGGGTCGGGTCATGGTTCATGGGCTGAGCTAGGTGATGGGCCGGGTTTTAAAATGGGGCCGGATCTGGTGATAGGCCGGGCTGAGTAGTGGGCCGAGCTAGGTGATGGGCCGGATTTTGAAATTGGGCCGGATCTGGTAATGGGCCGGGCTGAATATTGGGCCGGTCTTGTGGGCTTGGGCTGATCTTATGGGCTTCTAAATGGGCCAAATTTGGGCTTGGTAATGGGCCGGGTTGAGTAGTGGGCCGAGCTAGGTGATGGGCCGGGTTTTGAAATTGGGCCGGATCTGGTAATGGGCCGGGCTGAGTATTGGGTTCGGATTTGGGAACTAGGCTTCGAAAGCAGATTTCTCAAATGGGCTAATTAAAAAAATCGTTTGAAACTTATTAGGAGTTAGTGGGCTAAGTCATATCTGAATGAAAATTACTCGGGCTTTACAAATGGACTGGACTTTGTTAATTGTATATTTTATTCTGAAATTAAGGGATGATATGGAAAGTTTTAGGGAATACGGGTATCCCTCACAACCGTGTCTAGGACCCATATGCATTGAGGATACCCAAACCTAGAGCTCTTCTAAAAAGGGGTGACCTGTGGGCTAACTAGAGCTTCCTATGTATTGGGCCTCTATATTGGACTAGGTCCAACAATTGTCAAGCTAATCTATAACATGAGCATATAATACAGATAATTATGAATTTGAAATGGAAGATAAACAACCAAGCAAACATAACATGAACCTAAATGACAAAGTAGAGTATGTACAATGAATCCTAAAGTGTAGGGTTGCTAATTAATTTAGCAAGCACTTTTCCATTTTTTATCTATCTTTTAAATGATCAACCAAATGTTCCCAACTAAAAGAGATTTAAACCACGCAAAGCTCAACTCCAAAAACATATAGCCTCACTTTAACTACTGGTTGAACGAACCGTAAGCCAAAATCCTAGTCAGATTCAGTTAAAAGAATAAAGCAACATATGAAGTTAGGAAATCATTCCAACTTATTTTATCTTTTATCTGTTGAGCATTAGACGTGGCCATATGAACAAAGACAAAATATTAGCATACCCACAACATGAGTTCCCATCGCAATTTTTTATTAACAGCCGGTGTATTCGCAGGAAAGTGGATGTAACCCATATCTCAATTTTTTTAACTAGTCTATTCTTTTCGAGGTATTGAAACTCACCCACTCATCAGTAAGCGTAATATTTGCAGTATACATGTACTAAGAGCAGCAACATCCAAGTACATAATACAAAGACCCGATACAAGCATGGGCATATAGGTATCAAAACCGCATGACAGAGACACATCACTGACATAGTATTTCATCACGACATTTTAATGGAAACTACAGCTATCTCGGTTTAGGAGTTGGTACCGATTTTGGCAGACAAGAGTTACCTGCAAATGATCAAGAAGAAACACACTAAAACAATACATGTTAAGAGGCAAATACAATCAGATGGATATAGAGGGTAGAGACGAGAATCGCAAGGGTTGGCCTGTTAACAGAGTTGGAACTTGTCAAACATGATCACCTGCCTTACAGTCACAGAGATGCAAGCAGGATTGCTATTCATTCAAATTGAGTAAGGGGACTGAATTTAACCAAGTTATTCGAACAACCAGAGATGAAACTGTACCAAGCTGAGGTTGTCAATAGGTGGCAATTCGGGTCAATCGGTTCGGGTTCGGTTCGGTTCGGTTTGGGTCGGGTCGATTTCAAATTGTTCAATATTTGGTTCGGGTTGGATCGGGTCGGTTGAATTCGGTTTGTTCGGGTTGAGTTCGGTTTGTTGAAATTTCGGGTCGGTTTGGATCGGTTTGGTTGATTTTCGGTTTGGATGACTTTCGGTTAGGGTGACTTCGGGTCGGGTAACTTACGGTTCGGGTTAGCCTCTGGTTCATTCGGTTTTTTCTGGTATGGGTCAAATTCGGGTCAATTATTCGGTTTGCCATTACAGAATCCTGCAACTCAATCATCATGATATGCAAATTTGACTTCAATCAATCTCAACACGTATAAATGTATATAAAATATTAATTTAAACAAATAATTATAATTTGGATCATGTTATACTTTAACAACTAACTCTGTACTTATCATAATTATTGATGTGGCTTTAGATTATTTAATAGTTTCATTATATTGAGAGGAGTATAAATAAGGTATGTTTGTGGATAATTATTAAAATTGTATCAAAGTGTAGTAACTTGTATTTTCAATCTATCAATAGTTAGCGAATGGAATTAGTTAATAAGTTTTGATGACTTTTTTTACGGTAGTTAAAAACTGTTAATGATGAAGAACTATTCAGAAGCATGAGAATTTTGCTACATAGGTAAAAACCTTCAAGTATATTAAACATTTATGCTAAATTGCTAATGCGGGAGAATTATTCACAAGATTGGATAAAGACTTGAAAAATTCTAAGTAATACAAACACCTTCAATATATGAATAATTAATACAATAATGATATGAATTAGTGATAAAATTTGAGTCTAAATATACAAATATTTTTGGTTCTTACCAATCTATCATTGATAAGTAACGCATTATCATTAATTCATTATTAGTTGTGCAATTAATGAAAATGCATGATAATTAATTACTTTAAAATTTTATAGTGCAAAATATTTGTGGTATATTTAAAATAATTTCTCGTGTATAAGTTTATTAATATTTTTTATAGGTACACCACTTACTAAGTAATTATTAATTATAAAAGTATTGTGGATCATTGTTTAGTGTTGTATGATACAAATGCTAAATACTGATTTGTATTTAAACTAGATTTTGGGTATAAACATTCTGTTTTATTCTCATTGTCTATTATAATTAATGCAATATATTCTTTCGGGTCACATCGGATATATTAGTTCCTGGTCACACTGGTTTCGGTTCGGGTTCGGTTCGGTTGGTTTTCGGTTGATTTCGGTTCGGTCACTTCAGTTTTCGGGTCATCGTCGGGTTATGGGTGACTTCGGTTCGGTTGATTTTGGTTCGGATGACTTCGGTTCGGATGATTGTGGATTGTGGTTTACTTTCGGTTTTACAATAATACGGTTCGGTTTGGTCCGGGTCGGTTTATTTTGGATTTCGGGTCATTTTTCAAGTTATAGTTTTCGGTTGACATTCGGATTCGGAACGGATTGGTTCAGTTCGGTTTTTCGGGTTCGGGTTACTTTTGCCACGTCATACATAATATGGTTCCCAGCATACAGAGAAGCAGCAAAACAACTAGCCAGTTCAAACCACGTACGAGAACACGTTAGATCATAAATGCAGGCGAATAAATCAGAACACAAGGACACAAACATCAACAAGTCTTAAGAAAATTTGGGTATAGATTGAATACCCGGGTGAAGACAGAAAGCTTCCTGCAAGTTACTAAAAAAAACCAACATAAAAATCAAACTATGTTAAGTTAAATAAGAATCATCAAACAGACGCAAGAGAATGGAAAAAGTGGAATATAGATTCAAAGTGAGATCTACACAGACAGAGTGTATTCGGGTTTTGTACACAGATACAACCGGCACCGCCCGAGCTCAACATGCACAACAAACACAACATGAGGCTTTACAGCCACATTCGAGAAGAGGGAGTGGATGAGTCCTGCTGTACTGGAGTCCCGGATGTAGCACATGTTTTCATTAGAAGAACAATCGAAGATTTCATGTGAGTCAAAGGCTCTTGCTCGTGCGTCTAGTAAGGATGAACATGAAGATTTTTCGGGTAAAATGCGTGACAAAATCAAGCAGAAAAGACAGATTAGTAAGGAAACCAAACAACAAAACGAAACACAAAAGAAAATTTGTAATGCCGAACAGGGGACCAAACAGACAAATTCCTGGAACAAAATCGACCCAGAATCGGGTGAACTACTGCGCATCTTGGAGTAGGCTTAGAATCTGATGAAGACCGATAGCCAGAGGAGACGATGGAGTTTTCCATTCAAAGGGGGTTGTCGGTTTTTGCAACGCAGTTGAACAACCGGTCTAGTGCGATCCCCAGGAGGTTAGAGGCGGCTGCTCTTGTAGTTAAGGGTTTTTTCTTCGTTTCAAAAATGGAGGCCGATGGTGAATGGAGAACGACTGGTGAAGGAGAAAGGTTTAGGGTCTTGCACTGAGGGAGATCGATGGAAAATAAGAGTTAGGAATCAGGAAGAAGAAGAAAACTGAGGCGGCTAAGCGTGGAAAAGCTCGAAGAGAATGAAGGTGGGTGTGAGCAAGACGAAGCAGGAGGAAGGAGGTCGGCTGTGCTACCACGCTACAGTAGGGTTTTATGATTGTGGTTTTATAATAGAATGTTGGGGTTTTGGGGGCAGATTTGGTCCAGGTTTAATTTTGGGTCGGGTTTGACCCGGGTCAACACTAGGGTTGCATTTGGCATGGGTTCTGCACGCCTGGCTTGAGAGGAATAAAAGAACAAAAACCTTGCTCTTACTGAGATTCGAAACCGGGTTGATTTCCTCCTTCTTCTAGACACTAACCAAGTATGCTATGGCAGAATTCAATGTATGAATGCGGGACATGTTATAATACTAACAGTTTACATAAAATAATTGTTCCTTCCTTGAGAGTCATAAAATCAAAAATGTAATAAAGTATTAAATAAATGGAGTAGCATAATAGTAAGTACATGAAATAATGAACTATAACTAATATGATGGAAATAAAAATACAAGTGAATGCCATAAAAATGAAATTGAATTAGATATGTACGAATAGCGGAAAATAAGATTAAAAAAACAAGAAATAAAACAAAAATAAGATAAGAGGAAGCTTAATCAAATAAGCAACAAAATGAAGTACACAAATAAAAATAATAATAGTAAAGGCCGCATAAAATGATATAAATAACAATGCAAGTGATGATAATAAAACAAAAAAATAAATGCTAGAAGACAAGTAAAAGTAGCAATAAATAAGATAAAGAAGTAACAAAATAAAAGAAAACTGATAGGTAAGCAAACAAACAATGAGACAAAAGGTATGGGTTTACAACCGGATTATTGTTTGGAAATTCATTTTCAGAAAATCGTGTTTTTACGAAATACTTTGGAAAAGATTATAAAACGATGATTTTGTTTTGGCACGCACGCTAATTACGTTTCTGAAAAAGAAAGGCGACTACCCCTCTTATTTTATTTATTATTTTGGAATTTGCTTTATGGGGTGAGAATTTTTGGTGTCTACAATAGCTGGCTTGATATGTATTCGTTTCCTACCACAGTTTCTGTTTTGTTATGAGAAACATTAACCGACATACCTTGGCTGGTTTATTTTGATTGTTTCCATACCGTTCCACCTACACCATACATATGTGTACATTGAGCAAATTTTTGAACTAGATTGTGCGTGAATTTAGACCATCTTCTTATGTGTTGCTCAAACAAAATACTCCATGAATATAACTAATAAAACAAGTAAATTAAAACAAGGATACGATAACAATCACATGAAAATAAGTTGAATTTAAGTACATACAATAAATTACCCAGATAATTCAACTAACTAGTCACTAGTTTTGTCAATTTACTTTTTTTTTATTATTGAATCTGACTTTAATTACCGACAAAAGTTCTTGTTACTAATATTATGGAGTACATATTAAAAGCTAAATATGAAATGCTTAGCAAAATTTCACTATCAATTTTTTTGGCATTACCTGTTTATTTATCATCTACCGTAGTATGTATTACTACTGCTTTTTTCAATTAAAAATTCACTAACTAAAACCACCTAATATTTCTATAAAAATCAAACATCACTTCAAGAATACTACTCAAACAAATTAAGCATACCCAACATACTCAAACAAATCTGTTTTCAATTAAAATTTCACTAACTAAAATCACCTAATATTTCTAAAAAAATCAAAGATTACTCGAACTAAAATTGTGGGTACTACTCAAACAAATTAATCATACAGAATATACTCAAACAAACTTGTTTTCAATTAAAATTTCACTAAATAAAATCACCTAATATTTCTATAAAAACCAAATATGGTAGACTGAATGTACCATTATTCATGCTCCAACAATATTTCATTATCAACATCTATCCTTTCATCTTCTTCTTTTGGATGTGAATCTTCATTCAGCTGGTTTATATTGATCTTCACTAGAGGATACTCATGTCCAAGAATGAGATTGACGTTGAAATCTATCATCCATATGCCATCCTCGGAAGGAGTCACCAACAAGTTAGGACTCTCGATGTTTGATTTTACCATGGAGCAAGGTTGGGTTAATATCTACATCAGCATAGAATAGTTGGTCTTCGGTTGGGGGTTGATTCAAATGAAAAGGAAACATTGATTTTGTAGTTCGAGTTATATTTTGGGTAGACGTATCCATATTGGGGAGAGAGAAGAATAAACATTCATGTGTTTACTTATTTATACTCCGTCCATGTTAAACCAATTACAAATTTTTATAGATCTTAAATTCTCGCTCCATCTTAAACTTATAAATCAGTTTTGTCCTCTCTCCATCATAAACTTGAAATCAGTTTTGTTGTCTCTAACTTTGTCAAGATTAGAGTTAGTTTCCCTCCAACTTTTTGAGACAAAAAAAGGAAAAGCACCGTGATTCATGGTGTTCTATTGAAGAAGACAATAATATAGCCACCTACGTTTTGTTAGCACATTTCATTTTTTGTTAAGATTATTTCTAAGAGATTTTGTTTTTCCTTGTTGGAATTCTATGTGGTAATTAAGTGAAATTGATGGGGCTGAGACACTTTTTTTATCATGACTTATTTTACGTGATATAGGAGTGGATGAGATGAGATTTTTCTTTTCTTCAACATTACACATCTTGCGGAATGGAGGAGTGAATTAAGAAAAAAGTTAGTCTCTTACACATGAAAACCGATATGAGGTCCCAAATTAAATAAGAGCACTTCGGGTAGAAATTATACTATTTCTTAAAAATTGTGCACAATGCTAAAATGACAATTAAAAAGAATAGGAGTGGAGAGACTTTGATGGTTTTATTCAACAAGGTGCCCCATATAAATATAAAGTAGACCAATTTAGAAGATATGGTATGCATACAAACAGAGGTCCATAGTGACATTTTCAGGAGGAAGAGCAATTATGAGTGTATCGTTCCTCCTTCACCAAAGTGTTCGTCTCATTAGTTTTTTCCTAATAAGGTTTTAACAGAACATTTTATGACTATCGTCCAATAATTTCACTATAGTGTTTGTCTCCTTAGGTTTTTTCTAACAAGGTTTCAACGAGACAATCTATGACTAGCATCCAATAACTTTTCCATAGTGCTTGTCTCATTAGGTTTTTCCTAATAAGGTTTTACGAGACAATCTATGACTAGCATCCAATAATCTCATTGTGTACAATGTTGATGTCAAGTGAAAGTGTCTGAGGTTAATTATCTTATATATTTTATGTTATTGTCGGGTTTTTTTTTTCTAAAGGCAAGGTTTTTACCCATAGGGTTTTTCGTGGCAAGATTTTTGATGAGGCAACATGTTATGAGATGTTTCGTCTAATGAGAAACATTATAATTAGATTTATGTATGATGAACTTCACATCTCATATATGCAACAATTATATATATGTTCTTTAACTTGCATGTTATTTACCTTAAATCAATAAGATTTTCCATGTATTCTTGTCCTCTATAGAACCCTGCATGTATCCTCATGCTGAAGTTAGTTTTCTTCTATTTTTCTTTCTTCTCTCTATTTACAACATAATTTGCAATGTGAGTTAATGACCTATTACTTAAGACCAAGTCACACTATGTTTTAAGGACACATCTCAAAGATACATTCCGACCAATATTGATTCCAAATCTTTTAACAAGGGGTCATCACAAAGCCACCACATTGAAAGAATGCTTGAAAGGTTGTGTCAACCTTACTATAGATAAGAACCTCAAAACACCCCATTGATGCACAAAATTGTGTGTAGGGGTGGAGCCAGAAATAAAGTTGAGGGGATAAAGACAGAATTATAAAAAGTTAGGGGGTCTTTTATTAATTTTTTTAAAAAAAATTTACACTATAGTTTTATATAATTTAACAAAGTTAGGGGGTGTTTTACTCCCTCCAGACCAGCCCTGCCTCCGCCACTGATTGTGTGTATGTTTGGAACAAATTAAACATGGACAAGGTAGGGATACATAATACTACTACTTAGTCAACTTTTTGAAGTAAGAAAGCAAAAAAGACTTAAGAAAGCTAGTGTTTAAGATTTACTTAATATACCTTCAACAGTGAGATAGGGGAGGTAGTTAATAGGCTGTATATGGCTAGTAAAATTCTTTATAAGTACCGTTCTATTTCAATAAGTTAATTAACCAGAACATTTTAACCGCATGTATCAATTTGATTTTAGCGGTCAACTATGAGATCGATCATAAATAAATAAAAAAACGTGTAAAATATTTTAATCCTAATATTATATACAGTGGATATGACACATGAACCTTAAATCTTTGCTTTACTAATATTTTTTTTTGTTTGGTAGATATAATACATGGTGCTACTTGCTAGTGTCGAACAACTAGGATTATGAAGCTCATAAAGATATGACCATATATGATAAGGAGTGATGAAATTACGTTGGTTGTATACAGGTGGTAATATTAAGTCAGGACTTACGAGGCTTATGAATTGTGCGGTGGTGGTATTAAGTCAGGTCTTACGAGGTTATGAGTTGTGACGTGGTGGTATTAAGTCAAGTTCAGTGTTTTTAATTCTAAGATTAGAAGGGAAATCAAGGACATTGCAATTTTTGTGACAATTATGATGTATATAAGATTGGTATTGTTTGGGGCCATGGGTTTGAATGGGGTGGAGAATGGCTCAGTTCACTTGCGACTGGTATGGGTGGGACGTCTTTTGGATGTGGGCAGGTAGGTCAAGGTCTGAGTGGGTCGAATTGTCATCTGCTCCCATGAGCAGTCTTCGGGTCGATGTTGTGGTATTTAATGGGTGGACGTCTATTTCTATTCGGAAGCCAATGGTGACTAAAGAGCCAGCTCCTGGCCCAATTGCTGATGAAATTTTAAGAAATGGGTGGCCTGGATCGGTAGATGAAATTCAACAGAATGGTAAGATTGATAATCACGAGGTGATTGGGAGGGACCGAGTTGGACCTCGGCTTTGCGGTGGTTGGTTCGGGAAGCTTGCATCTGGAATTTGTGCTTGATCCTCCCTAGGGTGAGCAAGGGGATGGAAGATCTCAGGAGCCTGTCTGAAGAGTCCGAGTTTCCCCCTGGTTTTGATGGGTAGAGGCTCCTCTTAGCCAATGATGTGCCCTAATGAGGCATTTATCAAAGAGGAAGCAAGACAGACTCTACTGCTAGCTAAAGAGCTTGGGTGCCATGTGCATGATGAGACTCGCCTCAAGTAGTTTTGAAGAGATCATTCGCGATCACAGAACTAGTTCCCGACAGAGGAATCAGCAGTCTAAGGTTGAGGCTGAGGCGGATGCAGACAGCTGCTCGTGATCCATATCTAGGTGTAGCTCTAGAAGGAGTGTGGGGGCCTAAGAAGTGTCTAGTGGGTTTTAGTAAATTCTTTCGTATTAGTAATGTTGCAACTAGAAGCAAGAGTAGAGTAAAAACAAGATAGCTAGGGATTGGTTTGCAGGTTGATTTGGTAGGCTAGAGAGGTATGTGCGCGGTTGTTTTTATGTTCTAGCTGTTTTATGCTGTTGACCGCTTATGCGGCTCTTTAGGCTTTATGCCTCTATTCAAACTTTATGCTTCCGACTATAAAAAAAATTATATCTATACCCATTTTCCTTCGGATGACTTCAGGGAAAATTTATCAAAAGAAAATGAATAAATAAATTTATATATAAAAAGTTTGTACTAATAGTTAACTAATTACTTAAGGGTTCTTTTCCCATAAGAGCTATTCGAGGAGAGAGTATGCCTATTCCAGGAATGACTCGCTCACCAAACTAAACCCACCTTTAGTATCACCATTTTTTTTTTTGAAGAAACCTTTAGTATCACCATTAGTCACCACCAATTAAGTACTAGTGTGCCGAAACGTGGAAAAGCTAGGTGCCTGCGCCGAGTATTATAGGGATTAAGGCCCCGTTCTTTCAGTGCGATCAACACATTAATCTTATTCCGCAAAAAGTACAACATATGTGTCATATTTTAATTGGAGTTGGATCCTATAAAAAGTAAACTATGGTATAGGTGGCAGTTAACTATTTGTTAACCACACCTGCATTTATCCAAAAACAGGTATACCCAGCTTTTGCTTGTTTCATTCGACCAGTAGCGAACGCCCCCTAACTATCCAAATGCGAGTGACACCTGACATTTTTTTTTGAAAACTGACACCTGACATTTTCCATCTTATGAATTGTGACTGGTGGCACATTGTGTAGCACTCATTTCTGCACATGATTATCTATTTATCTAGTTTTAGGGCATCATGTGACACGATTTACACACACTACCAGATTGGGCAAGACATTCTTCAGCTTCTTACGCTTAGTTGCACGGTAAAGGTGAAGATTGCTTTGACGATTCTGCCGCTATGGTGTCCATCCACTGTGTTGTTTGTTTAATTTCTGGTTTTGCATGTTTCCTTGGGGTGCAATTCGATCATGTACGGTATCGTATATTTGAGTAGGTGTTTTACGTTAACATATTTATAGTATACTCCCTCCGTCCTGAATTGACCGTCCTGTTTGCTTTATGACACGTTTTTCCACTTCAATATTAAGTATATAAGATAAAATAATTTTATAAAACTAAATTTTGTAACATATAATTTATCATGTAAGGAATCATATGCAAAACTTAAATTTTCAAAATTAATTTATCTTATATGTTAAAAATTGAAGTCAAACGGCATGTCCAAATAGTAAACAGGACGGTCAATTCAGGACGGAGGGAGTATTTGTTAACTGTTTTGTGCTAACAATTTATAGTTATTTTGAAAACTGTTATTTGGTAATATAATATATTTGTAGCATAAATTCTTAATATTAGTTATGTGCTTATCGTCGTTTTCTGGACCACAACTATTAAAGATTAAATTACAATATAAAATTATATTTCAAGAAAAGTAAATAAAGTAACTTGTAACAAATGTTATAGGACAAGTAGTTTGTTGTTATCAAAGGTTCGTCTACACTCAAAGCTTGATAAACTCAGTACGATAAAATTAGTTAATACATTATAAACTATTGTTTGATCAGAATACAACATGTAATGTATATTAATATGTTTCCATTTGTCAGAGACCTTAATATATATATTTTTCTTTACTAAAGTCAATTACTTAATAGTTTATATAAGTAAAAAATTATAAAATAAAAATATAATAATTAATTAGTTAATTTTTTTTTTATACCTCCTACAAAACAATAAACTTATATTACAAAAATATGACTTAAATATTACTGTATGTACGTAAAATTAAATATTAAGATTTTATACTATATTTTGATAAAATGAAATATTAGCATCAGAATATGGTTTTAGTTAAACTACAAAGTGATTTTAAAAAATATTCATAGTAATGCGGGATAAGATAAGCAACATAAATATAACATAAATTTGATATAAATGTCACATATATGCTCTGTATGATCATATACCAAAATATGATATTTATGCCATGTTTGTACCATATTAATTAGCAAATCCCACTGAACGAAGCGATATGAGCACAGCTTCAATTGTCAAATGACAGATTTCATCAGCGGTGGATTTACACAAGAGGGAAGACACTCGCTTCACTGATATCCCCATGGATTGACCAACTTCAACTTTTCTTGGCTAACGTCGACGGATCATGCTTGCATGGCGGAGGAGGGAGGATTGTGTTTGTGTCGGAGAGTAAGTGGACGATTCAGAGACAACATATTCCAATAGCTGCTGCCCTCGTTATTTGCCTTCGAATGGGGTGGAGAGAAAGTGATCGTTTTCATCGAGAATTTGGTGATTTTTCTTGATAATTCCAGGGGATTAATGAGTACCGTTATGGTCTGTGGTGATTGAAACACCGGAGAGGCGGTGGGTGGACTAGGCGGTGGTATCTCCCTGATGTTAACATCTGTACTGGCGGCTCTTGTGCTATGAACAAGTATCAATTATCTACTTAGTTTAATTATATGTTGAGGTGGAGCAGGTCTTATTTTTCAAGTGGTTTGCAGCATCTTTAAGAAGCGATTTAGGCTCTTGTCCGGCTACTCTTGTAACGACTCATGAGATTTCGGTTGCTTCTAGTAGTTTTATCATTGCTACAGGCTCTCAGTTGGATGTGCTATAGGTTCTCTACTGTATTGAAAGTTTAATTTAATTGAAGGCTGGGTTCTAAAAAAAAAAACAGCACCACTTACCAATTTGTTACGTTGCAAATGATTACTGAAAACAGACATACATAATCAGACTTCAATCAATATCACACTTATTCCCAGAATGACCTGTGCTAGAGTGCACCGCCATGTATGACCATTGACAACACCAATGGTTGCATCTTTTATAGACCCTTAACCTAAGTTTGGATACAATAATGCTCTGCCTAACCAACACTTCAAGCTTATCGATGCGTGGAAACTAATGAGACTCACCACAAATTAATAAAATGAACTCAGAAAGCGCATGCATGCATTTGCTGCTACGAGGAAAAATTATCAACAAGAAATGAGCTCGTCGTTTATACATACCCACGTAAGATTCCAGAATGCCACAAACAAGCAGAACTCCCCCCACATACTCAAAAGCTGGACATATTCTTCAAAACAATACCCACCACAAGACAGTCAACATGCCAGGCTTCCGAAACAGCACAAAGGAAAATTTGGGTTTATCATGCTGAATTTCCAATTTCTTTTGGCACAAAGCCGCTACAGTGGCAAGAGCAGAACCGGGCAAGGAATGAACTCTACCAGCAGATTTGCGTCAACATGCTTAGAGTGAATAGCTTCCATGCTTAAGACAACCAAGTCTAAGCTCAAGTCATCAGCAACCTCTCCAATGATAGCTGTTGGCTTGCTTCCCTCTCCCAGCCGTTCAAGCAATCTAAACTCCTGGAACCCACCTAGCAATTCAACAAAAGATTCACATTATGCCAAATCATGATGACTATATTATACATTGGAATCATAATTGAGAAGCAAAATTGCAACTCATGCAGAGAGATAGCATGAACAATTGATGAAGTAGATAGTCTGTTTTTTTTTTTCAGTCACCAAAAGGACCCTCTAACAGACCAAATGGTTCACTGTTGTACGGAGCAGGTTTTATGGAGAATATGATGGAACGAAAAGGAAAAACTTTGAAAATTTCTCAATCTTCTGGTTTAAGGAAACCTTTGAACAAATAAGAAAGTTCAAGGAGAAAATAGTTCCACCAAGATCTACAGTAGATGAATGTTGGATTGACCACACTTGCAAACAAAAGAAAAATGGCTACACAGTAGCACGACATGTCACCCCAGGAGTTAAGTAAGCTAGAATTTAGAAATTTGACACCATTCTACGTATGCCAACCAGGCATAATACTGGAAATATTCTAGTCCACACCCAAGCTAGCCCTAAGTTTCTAACAAGGTAAGAAAACATGCATATATGACCTACTTAATGTTTATGTTGTGCCATACCATGCGTATCATACAACAAAGATTTGCCCATGATACTTATTCTTAATTAACAGCACTGGTGCATCAATATGCAGCCCTAAGCCTAATACAACAAAGAAATAAGTAAACAGTGTATGACCCTATTTAAATTTATGCATGACATGTCGTACCCGATACATATGTGACCTGTTTACTCATGAAAAGCAAAGATTTTTTAACCAGTTTGCAAATCCAGTTAATAAATTAGGGGATACTCAGGGAAGGGAAAGAGCTAATTAATACCTTCAGATAGATGCCAACGGATTGTTGAAAGTTGAGTTTCATGTTCTGGCAACGATTCCTTCCTTCTCATCGATAACTGCAAGAAATGCACAATTTCTATGATTCTCAATTTTGCTAGAGAAAAGATGTCTGGTGACAAGTATTTCTAATCTACTATTAGCTCTTTAACCATCATAATATACTTACCGATGCTTTTGTTATCAAGGATTAACAGAAGAGGTCAGTCTACATACCTACAACAGTATATCAGCTCCATACTTCTTGGCCAGAGTAGCAGTAGTTGCAGCAGCCTGTAGAAGAATGTAGCACCAGACTCGTAAATGAGCAAGAAAAAAAAAAGAAGTGGATGTGAGCAAAATATATCATAGTTTGCGATCAGACCCAGGTGATTATATGGCCTTATCAATGCTGAAACATATGGCTCATACAAATTTCAAGGACCATGCATCTATTCAGCCAGGTCATAGCTAAAAGACAGAACCTGTCTCGTTCCTTCTGACAGATATGGATTACGATCTGTGATAGGCAGAAGTAGGTGCTTGAAACGTGTGAAGGTATCAGTTGCTACATTGATTTCAGATTCCTCGGGTTGAGCCTTTACTGGAATCAATCACAGAGCAAGTAGAATGTAACGACTTATCATGCATCTAATCTTACATCCTAAAGTTAAAACAACTGTAGAAATATGACAGTACAATCCCCACACCTAGCAAACATAGATAGAGGGAAAAAATGAAGAGCAAAGCCAAGTTAACTGGGACAATTATTCAGAACTGAGAAGTACAAGCATCCGATGATGATGATACAATTAAAGAGTAATGGGATACTTCAAGGTCAGATTGAGTATGCTGTTATCAACAAGAAACCATCCAAAAGATAAAGTTCTTTTGAAAGAATATGTCAAAAATAGAAAATGTTTAAAAATATCTTCGGTTTTGAGAAAAGCCCGAAGAGTACTACTCAAATTAAGCTATGATAGCATTGGGCAAGATGGAAAATCTGGGACCACTCTATTATGCAAAACACAGGTTAAGCCTATGGTCTCAACAACATATTATCTAGAATCCTAGATGGGATACTGATTAGAAATTTTGGTAAGTAAGGTAAAGAACATTTAAATAAAGAAACTAGTACCCAATTCAGACAAGTAATTCCAAGTCCCACTCAACTTAAAAAAGAAAAATCCCCAGGTTGATGTGCCCTTGATCTCCACCAATTCTTGGAGCAGGGCGAGAAAAGAATAGGATTGCTTGATATGAAGGAATTATGCGAAGAAAATAGGGTGAAAGCGAGCTTACACTAGAGGATGATAAATTAAGAAGGATACTTTCAAGGTGCCTCTGTTATGGGGAAATTACCAAACCAAATCAAAGATTTTAGATAGATAAGTACGCTAAAACCAAAGTCTTGTCCATCAGTTGAACTGAACTCTTTGCCGGATATGTGCTTTAATTGGACCCAATGACTAGCATAAAGTGCACCAGGAAATTGTGGAACTGGAAAGCTGCGATTCAATTGCAAGTGCAGGACAACTTTGTGGTACAACGACTTACTCGAGTGTCACAAATACACAAACGTAATATCTAGGATATATCAAAACCATATCATGACAAACTCACTTCAAATTTTTCTCGTCATTTAGATTCTAGGATGAGGACCGAAGAGGTCAAGGACTTCGCAGAACTAACAGCCAGCGACTACTTCGGGAGTTGGTACCACCGAATTCAACAAGCCGAAACAAATTTACAGTACCAACTCGCATTCAGGTCGGCGTAATGGCAAACAGGAAAACAAATACAATTTTGGAAAGAAACGATTGGGGAGAGAAGAAGAATCCGAAAGCACTAACCTCGATGACAGATTCGTTGTGACCTAGCAGGGAGATAGTGGAGGCCCCATTTGGTCGTGTGAGAAGATGCGTATTTGGGAGAGAAGGTAGAAGGAGGGAGAGACAGTGAAGCAGATGCAAAATTCGTAAGTGATCGGACTAAAGTGATAGGGGGTTCGACGGGCGAAGCGAGCGAGCACTGAGCAAACGCCATTGGAGACAGATACCACTGGAGCTAAGAGATTATTATTATGGATATACCAGTAGTAAGCAGTAAACTGAACCCTTTCTTTTCTTTCCCTGCCCAAAGCGTAATCAGAAAACAGAAAAGAAAAAGCGAAAATGACGTTATTTTCTTTGGAAATTTGTAGAAATTACATTTCAGTCCTCACTCCTTGTTAGCCTCCATTATACTAAATTACATATAAAGTATATATATAGAGGCGTGTAAGCCTCCCAAAAAAGTCCTTTCATTAACGCTGCTTTGGCTTTCTAAATACTAATGCATCTATGCCGCAGGATCTTAATCACACTCATATTGCCCTCATCCCAAAGAAGCCTGGGGCGACCTCAATCACAGATTTCCGGCCTATTTCCTTGTGCAACACTGTTTATCGAGTAATATCCAAGGTTTTGGTCAATCGTGTGCATCATGTTCTGCCGGATGTCATCTCCGACAATCAAGCAGCGTTTGTGCAGGGCCGGTTGATTTCTGATCAAGTGCTCCTTACTCATGAAATCCTACATTCTATGCGTACTTCCCAGGCTCGCCTTCGGGGTTTCTTCGCATACAAAGTTAATATGTCCAAAGCCTTTGATCGTGTGGAATGGTGTTTTGTTTTACAAGTATTAGCTAGCATGGGCTTTCATCCGTTTTGGATTAAGGCTGTCCGCAAGTGTCTTACTACTGCCACGATGTCTGTGCTAATTAATGGCCACCCAGGGCCGTCCTTTACCCCACATCGTGGCCTGCGTCAGGGCGACCCTTTATCCCCCTTGCTGTTTATTTGCTGTATGGAAGTTTTGACCTCGGCCATCAACCTCTCTGCCCAGGTCAATCAGTTTAAGGGTTTCTCTTTCCCGGGGCTTCCAACCCCTATTACAAGCTTACTATTTGCGGATGATTGTATTCTTTTTGGAAAGGCTACAGAGACCAATGCTCGGGAGCTATCTTATATTCTAGAAGATTTTAAGTTAGCATCGGGACAATGTATTAATGCGGACAAGTCCGCCCTTATGTTTCACATCGTCTGCAGCCGCAATTACGTCGCGCAGTTGCCGGAGCTCTGAGAGGCCGTGTGGTCCACGACTTGGGGATGTATCTGGGTTTCCCAGTGCACGTGGGCCGCGATAGGAAAGCAGTGTTTGCTTATATTAAAGACCGCATGGCACGACGCATTCAAGGTTGGTCTCGTCTCACTTCTCAAGCAGCACGTTTAAATCTGATTAAATCCATCCTTCAGGCAATCCCCACATATGTAATGTCAGTCATTATGCTCCCCAAAACGCTGCTCACTTCCATCACTGGGATGATCTCACGTTTTTGGTGGGGTGGTTCAGCTACTGCTAAAGGGATGCACTGGAAGAAATGGGAGCAACTCTGTCTGCCTCTTTGCTCCGGTGGATTAGGCTTTCGTGATTTGCGCTGTTTTAATCGCGCTCTGCTTGCTAAACAGCTTTGGCGAATCCTGCATCAGCCTCAGTCCCTTTTGTCCACCTTTTATAAGGCACGCTATCTTGGCAACCAAGCCCAATATCCCATTCAGCCAAAGGCCAACTCCTGTCCCATTTGGAGAGCGCTTCTCACTGTTCAGGATCTCGTGCAGGTTGGGGCTTACAAGAAGATTGGTGACGGGCACACCACACGCATTTGTGACAGATGGCTTCCCTCTAAGGAGGGGGGTTCACCTTACCTTTGGTCGATTCCTCAGCATCTTCATCATGTCCCAGTTTCTGATTTTATGCTCTCCCCCTCGGCATGGAATGTCTCGGCTTTACAGTCCGTTTTTCATCCGGAAGATGTTCAACACATTCTCAAGGTGGTGTTGCCAGGGGATACCTTATCACGCGACTCTTGGTTTTGGGGCCTTTCTCCTTCTGGCCAGTATACAGTCAAAAGTGCTTATCATTGTGATGTAGCCCTTCGCAGCCTTGCGCATCCTTCATCTTCGTCTTTGAACTCATCTTCTCAAGGCCAGGCAAATAGACGTTTATGGGCTCTTGATCTCCCACCCCGTGTTCGTCTGTTCGGATGGAAATTGTTGCATGGTGTTGTCCCATGCCGTGCTCTATTGGCTTATCGACTGCACCGTCCGGAACTCCAACCCTGTGTTCTCTGTGGGGGTAGTGACACCATTCTCCATGCCCTATTTCGTTGCCCTGCAGTCCGCTCTTATTGGGATCGCCTGTGCATCCCCCATCCCCCGCCCCTACAAACAGACAACACCTTCATTGATTGGTTTACCGACTCTTGTGTATCCCTGCCGCGACATCGTCTTTCCTCGCTTATCTCGCTACTTTGGTGTTTATGGTATGCTCGATGCCAGTTTGCTCATAGCCGTGTCACCACTTTTGAAGCCGGCTGGTTTCAGGCAGACTGCTTTTTGCACCTCAGCACTGCCCCATCAGCTGTTGCTATATCTCCTTCCTTGGCTGCGGCCCGTCTTTCGGGGCTTTGTTTTGTTGAGATTGCTGTTGATGCGGGTCTGGACAGGTTTGGTCGTTTTGGCCTTGGGGCTGTCGCGGTTTACCAGAATAAGGTTATTGGAGCGGCATTGTTGGGAGGTTTGACGGCTATGGATCCGTCACATTTGGAGGCGGCGGCACTTCAGTTAGGGCTTGACCTAGCCAAGCACTACCAGTATTCACATGTGAGGCTCCTGTCTGACTGTAAGAATGTTGTTGATTACTTCACGTCCTTTGGTCGGTCTGGCCTCTCTGATATTGCAAAACAAGCGATCCATACTGCCTTGGCCACTTTGGCTCCTCTAGAGGATGTCCAATGCTATCACGTTAGTCGTCTAGATAATTTGACTGCACACAACCTAGCGTCCTTAGCTAGAAAATTGCAGCTCCGCGCGAGTTGCTGGAAGTCTACTGACTTTCCATCCTATGTACTTGATATTTGCTCTTGATCAATATAATATATATTACTTTTCAAAAAAACTAGTATGTACGAATGAACATGTTACTCTTATAATAATAAAGTCTATTCATTCGATATGGTATCAGAGCGGGTTTCAAATCCCGTGTCTTCCTCTCAAAACATCTGAGCCGAAATTCAAGATTGAAGAAGAAAAAAATCTGTCTCGTCTTTCTTCGCCTCACTGAAGAACAATGGGGGAGAAGGATCAAAACCCTGAAGATTATAACAAAGGGAAAGGAAAAATCGGAGCCGTCGATGGAGGAGAAACCGGAAAAACGGAAATCGACTCCCAAGATCCGTTATACCTGCACCCAAGCGATAACCCAGGGATGAAGATCGCTCATGTTTACAATGGAAAAGAGGGCTTCGCAGGATGGAAAAGGGCGGTCACCGTTGCCCTAAAAGCGAAGAGCAAATTTGGGTTGCTCGATCGCTCGATAGAACCTCCGCAACCTGAAGATGGTCGATTCGGTCTCTGGGAGAAGTGCAATCACATGTTGATAGGGGTGGCAAAACGGGTTCGCGGGTCGTGTTAGGCTAAACCCAAACCCGACCCGTTTATTAAACGGGTTGACTCGACCCAACCCATTTAATTAATCGTGCCAAAATATGAAACCCAAACCCGACCCGTTTATTAAACGGGTTGACCGGGTTATCAAACGGGTTGACCCGTCAGACCCAATTTAGTAATTATGTCCAAATTTAAAACTCAAATCCGCATATATTTAACTCAAACCTAACATGTTTAGTTATATAAAAGAAAATAATTTGATTAATTAACATTAGATTTGTCATTCTATGATATTATTAACTTTAATTTAGTTAAATACTTAATTTTAATATTTATATATCTTATTTATATTAAAATTTGATAATAACAAAATGAATAATTTATATATATTTTATAATATAAATTACTTAAACGGGTTAGCAGGTTACATACCTTAAACCCAAACCCGACACAGTTATTAAACGAGTCGTGTTCGGGTTGACCCGTTTATTTAATCGTGTCAAATTTTAAAACCCAAACCCGCTAACTTCGAGTGGGGTTCGTGTTGGTTAAACGGGTCGTGTTGAAATTGCCACCCCTACATGTTGATAGCTTGGTTATCGCAGTGTGTTGCTCCGGACATTGCAGACTCAATTCTTTATTATTCCAATGCGGCCGATGCTTGGGACATGATTTGCGGACGGTACGAGCAGGCGAACGTGGCCCAGATTTATGCGCTTAAGAAGGAACTCGGGAAGCTAGAACAAGAGCAAGAGTCGATCTCAGTGTATTACACCAAAATGAGAAAAATCTGGGACGAGTTAGATCTGTTGGACAAGAAACCCACTTGTGCGTGCAGCGCCAAGAAGGAATACTCCGATCTGCGACAACGAGAGAAAACCCTACAATTCCTGATGGCGCTCAACGATAATTACTCAAATGTTGTGAGTAATATTCTTCTACGAGATCCTCTACCCAGCCTTGAGCAAGCTTACGCTCTAGTAATCCAGGAAGAACGACGAAGACAGATTCCAGTCCATAGCGGCACTGCTAGTCAAGAAACCCTAGTTCTTGCAGCTGACAGAGGGAAGAATGTCTCTTATCAGGCGCAAAGAAGAACCCAGAAGGATCCCAACAAGCAGAGCTTACATTGTTCAAAATGTCAAAAGAAGGGACATACGAAGGACATGTGCTTCGAGATAGTGGGCTATCCCGACTGGTGGAAGAAGAAGAACAGTCCCAACAGCAATTCCATCGCGGGAGTAATAACAATGGAGAAGCATCTGTCTCAAGGCGCACAAATGAAGTCTCACCAATTTCTGGACTAAACGCCCAACAATACAACAGGTTGATTACCTTGCTTGAGAAAGATCATCCAAATCGACCAGAATCAGTGCAAGAATGCACTTTCTCAGGTAAGCCGATTCTCACCCTAAATCTTAGTCACAATTTGACTGGTCAGTCTGTTTTCATTGGAACGAATTCCTGGATAATCGATACAGGAGCATCAGAAAACATGTGCTGGGATAGATCCTTGTTTCTGCATATGCATGATTTACCTGAGAAACATGACATAACCATGCCTGATGGACATACACAAGCTGTTAACCAATTTGGGAGTGTTAAAATAGGAAAGAACTTTGTTCTGCATGATGTTCTCTTTGTTGAACCATTTAAATTTAACCTTTTATCCGTCAGAAAACTTGCTGCACAGATTAATCATGACATATTGTTCAACCAAAATGCTTGTTATGTGCAGGGCCGTGAATCCAATGAACACTTGGTTATAGGGAAAATAGTGAGTGGGTTGTATATTCTGGTGAATGAAGCAATGGATAGAGTGTTTTGTAAACAGAAAGATATAAAGACCCGGATTACTTGTTCCAATCTTGTAAACCACAATCAAAAGGCTTGGTTGTGGCACACTAGGTTAGGACATGTCCCATTCCATAAACTAGAAACATTAAACTTGATAAAGAAAAATGATGTGCCTGATTGTACTGCTTGCGAAATTTGCTGCAAAGCAAGATCAATAAGACAGCCTTTCTCTGATTCTAGTATAAAAACTAGTGATTGTTTTCAGCTAATACATGTAGATGTATGGGGACCATTCAAAGTTCCAACTTATGATGGTCATAGTTATTTCCTCACGATTGTAGATGACTATTCTAGATGCACTTGGACTCACTTACTGAAACTGAAATCTGATGCTTTTTCTGTTCTTATTTGTTTTATCAAATTAGTTGACAGACAATTTGAAAAAAAGGTAAAAATTGTAAGGAGTGACAATGCTCTAGAATTAGGCTCAAGTAACGAGGGAATAAATTTTTTCAGAGAACATGGAATAATACACCAAACTTCCTGTCCTCATTCCCCTCAACAAAATGGAGTTGTTGAGAGGAAACACAAGTACTTGTTGGAAACAGCAAGAGCCCTATATTTTCAATCCAACTTAAGCTTAGATTTTTGGGGGGAATGTATCCGCTATGCAACATACATAATCAACAGATTGCCCTCAAGAGCAATCGAAGGAAAAACACCATATGAAAAATTGCATAACAAAACACCAGATTATAACACACTAAAGGCATTTGGTTGCCTCTGCTATAAAAAAGACGTGCGAAAATACAAGGGAAAATTTGAACCTCGTGGTAGTGCTTGTGTTTTCCTAGGTCTGGCAAAAAACAAGAAAGGTTTCAAAGTCTTAGAAATAACAACCAAAAATGTAACTGTTAGTAGAGATCTTGTCTTCTATGAAAACAACTTCCCTCTCCATGAACAAACCCACAAAACTGATAAACACTAGTATGATCAGAATCAAAATACTGAAGAATTATACAGTTTTGTGGATGAAGAAATAATACACATTAAACAACCGGATCCTCCTAGACAACCAGACCCCATTTCAGATTCAGCTGATCAGCCAAATCCCATTTCAGATTCCACAGAACAGCAAGAACAAAACAGAATACCTTCTCAGTCTCCTTCCGATTTAGATTCTACTCAAAGCAATGATCAGAATCTATCTCTCAGAAGGTCCACAAGAGAAAGGACCATCCCAACGCACCTAAATGATTATTTTTTAGGTGAAAGCAGTATACCTGAGAATGACATCTTTAGCAGCATATTATGTGAGAGAATGAGAAACAATACTGTTGAAAGAGCAAACTGTCTCTCAGATTCTGTTGTTGATATCCCTTCTATTAAAACCTTCAATGTTACTGCTTTATCTACTCATTCCCATTCTGTTTTGAAATCTGTATACACCCTTCAAGAACCTAAAACCTATAAAACAACGTCCAAACACCCACACTGGATAGAGGCCATGAAGAAAGAATTAGAAGCCTTGCAAAACAACCACACCTGGACGATTGTAGATCAACCCAGCAACAAAAGAATTATAGGTTGTAAATGGGTATACAAGATTAAGTTAAAATCTGTTGGGAGCCTAGAAAGGTACAAAGCACGTTTGGTAGCAAAGGGTTACACACAACAATACGGGGAGGATTATTGGGAAACCTTTTCCCCCGTAGTGAAAATTACCACAATCCGAACTCTTGTTGCTGTTGCTACTAAAAGAAATTGGCAAATTGATCAATTAGACATTAACAATGCCTTCCTTCATGGGGATCTTGAAGAAGATGTATATATGGAACTCCCCGAAGGAATGCAACACATTTACAAAGATAAAGTGTGCAAGTTACATAAATCCTTGTATGGTTTGAAACAATCATCCCGGCAATGGTATGAAAAACTCTATGTTTTCCTTCAATTACAAGGATATGTGCAATCAAAAAATGACTATTCTCTGTTCATTAAATATGATGGAAACTTTCGCACTCTTATTGGAATTTATGTTGATGATATGATTCTAACTGGAAACAATCCTGCTGAGATTAAAAGTATAAAACAGAAGCTTGACAATACTTTTAAAATTAAAGATCTTGGTAAGTTGAGCTATTTTCTGGGTATGGAGTTCCTCTACACAGCAGGGGGACTTCTCCTCACTCAAGGCAAATATGCTGCAGATCTAGTTGCAGATTATCTCACAGAACAAACAGGTATTGTTTCTGTTCCCTTACCCTCTGGCACAAAATTGGAGACTGTTCAAGGTAGTACAATTTCAGACCCAAGCTTTTATCGCAGATTGATAGGTAGAATCAATTTCTTAACAAATACACATCCTGACTTAGCTTTTCCAGTGCAGCATCTCAGTCAATTCATGCATCAGCCAAAGGAAGAACACCTCAGTGCAGCAATTCACCTGGTGCGGTATATCAAAGGCACGACACACAGAGGGATCTTCTACAACAACAACCCAAACCTGGACTTGATTGCATACTGCGACGTTGATTGGGCAAGCTGCTCTATTACTCGGAGGTCTATCAGCGGATATATTTTGCTTCTAGGGGGAGCTGCCATCAGCTGGAAATCAAAAAAACAAGAAACAGTGGCATTTTCTACAGCTGAATCCGAGTACCGTTCAATACGCAGAGTTACAACAGAGATTGCATGGCTCACACGATTAACACATGAGCTGGGAGTCGAAAGAGTAGAACCTATCAAAGTACACTGCGATAACAAGGCTGCCATCTACATCGCCAGAAATCCGGTATTCCACGAAAGGACCAAACACATAGAGGTGGACTGCCATCTGGTTCGAGAGAAGCTTCAAAATGGGTTAATCAGCCTTGACTACGTCCCTGGACAGAATCAGTTAGCAGACGTTCTGACTAAGCAAGTCACTGCAAAGGACTATCTGAATTTCTTCCGACAGACAAGTACCTTGTCCAATTCTGAAGTCAGCACACAACACAGGGGGAGTCATTATTCATCAAATGGTGACTGACAGAGGCTCAACATTGAGGAGCTAGTTCTTTATTCATGTATCCAAGAATCGAATAGTGTTTTCTATTCTACTTCTTGAGGGGGAGTGTAGAAATTACATTTCAGTCCTCACTCCTCTGTTAGCCTCTATTATACTAGTTACATATAAAGTATATATATAGAGGCGTGTAAGTATACTAGTATGTACGAATGAACATGTTACTCTCATAATAATAAAGTCTATTCATTCGATAAAATTTCACGATGAGATTTTGCCTAATCAATGTGTTTTTTAAAGGAAAAATTAATCCCCACCTATGACGTTTGGCGAAATTACACACCCTACTCATGAGGTTTCAAAAATTACTTTGTTCACTCACATGGTTTCCGCTATTTTACATCCAGCAACTTTTTTAATATTTCATCAACTTAAAAGATGGTTAAATGTTATCCAAAATTGATGAAACTTTACATGAACGATGCTAAGGTGTTATATTTTGATCTAGCGCGGAATCCAAAGTTTTTTAAGCTCATATGTGATCTGTGAGACCCAATGAAACATGTGACATGTGAATGAATTTTCATTGGGTTCCACAAGTCATATATGACCTTAAAAAACTTTGGATTTGACATTTTACAAAAATATAACACCTTAGCATCATTCATATAAAGTTTCATCAATTTTGGATAACATTTAACCATCTTTTAAGTTGATCAAATATAAGAAAAGTTGTTGGATGTAAAATAGCGGAAACCACATGGGTGGGTAAAGTAATTTTTGAAACCTCGTAAGTGGGGTGTGTAATTTCACCAAACGTCATACTAGTATTTACTTATTTCATTTTTGTTGATATTGCAAGAGAAAAGATTAAACCTCCCTTCTTATTACTTAAAAAAAATTGGTATCTTATGAAATTATTGACAAATTATCATCAAACAATTAATTATTAATAGAGTACTTTTAATAGAATATTATCCGATAAAATTAGTAAAAACTTAAACATTAAGTAAAAACAGTAGTAACTAGACCATCACTCACAATATCGCATGGTTTATGTAGATGGAATATATTATGGAGTAGTACTTGGATTCAACAGATAAACATATGGATCAATATTATATCCCTGCCGCCATCAAGCACAATAAACTTGCAATCACGAGAGTAGTACAAGGATAGAGATCAACCGGAGCATGGATAAGCTTATAATCTAACTCAATTTGAATAGAATCACAAAATCTCTTACTGAGCTAGAAACAAAATTTTCACATATAGGGGAATTAAAAAAATGACACAAAACATAAAGAGAAATTTCATGAAATGCCACTATATTTTTGGCTAATTCATGAAATGTCATTTAAAAAAAAAGGTCACAAAATGTCACTATATTTTCACAAAACTCCATGAAATGCCACTATAGATGAAAAAAAGACAAAAATATCCCTACTAGTTAACAAAGTACTTTTAAAGTTCACAATATGCCCTTAAGTGTTAATAAATTTAGGGATAATTCTCGATATACCCCTGTTTTCTTTCGTAATTCACACTATACCCCTGTTGGTCTTCGTAATTCAAATTTAAACATGCTTAAATGTTGTCCAAAATTGGTGAAACTTTACATGGATGATAAAGTGTTATATTTTGGTCCAATATCAAATTTCAAGTTTTTAATGCTCATATAAGACATGTGGGACCCAATGAACATGTCACAATTTTCATTGGGTCCCGCAGGTCACATGTGAGATTAAAAACTTCAAATTTGATATTGAACCAAAATATAACATGTTAGCATCGTCCATGTAAAGTTTCATCAATTTTGAACAACATTTAAGCATGTTTAAAGTTGAATTACGAAAACCAACAGGGGTATATGGTGAATTACGAAAGAAAACAGGGGTATATCGTAAATTTTCCCATAAATTTATAAAAATTCACACAAATATAAAAAATACAATAAAAATATAAAACAAATTATAAAAATATAAATAATTATAAAAATATAAAAAAATACAAAAAATACAAAAATTAAAAAATTTCTAAAAGTTTTTTAAAAAATGAAAATATCATAAAATATTAAAACAAATATATATTTCATTTTTAAAATGTATTTAGTACCATAAAAAGAATATTGTATTCTAAACAAACAATTTATACATATTAAGTACCATAATTTACCAAATAAGTACCATAATGTTTACTATACATTTTTTATTTTTGTATTTTATATAAATTTACATTATTTCTTCAAAGTAAATAATTTAATTTTTTATTTTGCTGAAAATTTTTAAAAATTGAAATTTTAAATATAATAATTTATTTTGAAGAAATAATTTAAATTAATAGAAAATTATAATTTAAAATATATGGTAAAAATTTATTTTGACTATTTTTCCAAAATTTTTATCTAATTGAACTTTAAAGTACTGCAAATGCATAATAAATACATCTGAATCAACCCTCATACGGCCTCTTCGATGTTAATCTGTTCTATTCTAAGTCTGTAAATAAGCTGGAAACATAAACTAACACGATTTACCTATAAAAAAAACTGACACGATTTACAGACCACCATTTGACTAGTCACACGAATTGACAATATAACAGATGCAAAGCATATTGAACACTATTTTCACACTGTAAAATATATATACCTCTAATTATGCCCCTCGCACGTCCTCAACAGAGGACATTAACGTCGTTGAGGTACGAGCTAGGGGATCATTCAGAGGTATTTTTTTTATGTGTTTGTAGTACTTTTAGATTTAGGAAAAAAATATATGGAAAAAAACGGAAAATATAGTCAAAACACAATAAAACGGGACAATTGGGTGGCTGTCGATGCCCACTCAACTGGGTGGCCGTCGACGCCT
Source organism: Limonium bicolor (assembly GCA_023374045.1). Lineage (NCBI taxonomy): Eukaryota > Viridiplantae > Streptophyta > Magnoliopsida > Caryophyllales > Plumbaginaceae > Limonium > Limonium bicolor. The sequence goes on along the minus strand of CM041776.1, from coordinate 393,588,823 downwards.
ACTCAACTAGGTGGCCATCGACGCTTGCGCTGAGGGGGCAAAAAATGTCCCATTTTATAGCATTTTGACTGTTTTCCCAATTTTTTTTTATCCAGATTAACTTTAAAAATACTGTAAATATGTAAAAAAATACCTTTAAAGCCCCTCATATGTTCTCTCGACATTAATCTGTTCTATTCTAAGTCTATAAATAAGCACGAAACATACTTGAATTTGTTATGTTTCCACTTGATATGACTAGTCGAAACAGTGCCAGTATAAGAAATACCTATAGTCTCATTTTTAAAAAAATTGTTTTTTTTACACTGTTTATAATATATCACAAAGTTTTAAAGACAATATGTTACTCCGGGAGGTGCAATCTCGACTGAATTTATGAGTTCATCAAATATATACTTATCATTATACAAACTGGGACTTCGAATAGTAGTTGATTATCCCATGAATATACATGACCGATGACTAAAATTTGTGTGATTATTAATTGACCATGTTTTCTCATGCATGGCTCAGCGCGCCGACTAATTGCATAGATAGATATGGCTGACACGTGACAAAGTTCAGTATATTTTAACTGAACCTTTACAACATAATCATAACCCCAAGCTTAAGCCCTCCCAAAAAAAAAAAACAAACAAAAACCGAACAGCTGCGTGCGAGACTAATTAAACTCGATACAAATTGCGCTTAAATATTTCTGATCGACTTCAGAACCCAGCTAATCATCAAACAAAGTCACTCAATTAGAGTTAACCCTTCTACAGTTCCTCCTAACTTCCACCCCACCACCATCAATCCTACTCATTTTCACCATCGACTTCACAAACTGAGCATAAAACACTTTCTTCTCTTTAGCAAATTTGTTCACCCATTTTTTCGTCACTGACCCCGTCACCAGCGCTTGGTCAGACGAGAACAAGCTCTTCCCTTGGAGAATCATTTTATAGTAATTGTTATCAAACAGTGTAGCTGAGTTATCCATAGACGAACCCGCGTTCCTCGCGTTGTTGTGTAGTGGACACGCGCGTCGCAACGCTGCGGCAAATGTAGGGTGCATTGATGGGTCAATATCATGGGTTGAGTCAAAGCTGTGGATTCTATTGTTGAAAGATGAGCAGTGGGAGAATCCAAGGGTGTGTCCGCCTGATAATGCGACAAGGTCATCTAAACCAAGTCCTCTTTGTGCGAAGCTTTGTTGGAGTTGAGTTATGTTGAAGAGTGGTGCTGGTAACTGTCTTGTTTCACTTGCGTGTGATGTTCTTCCGTCTTTTCTTCCCTTGGGTACTTCCCAGTTTGGTCCGCCGGACTGCACATATTTATATTATATAGTGTTACGGAAATGAAGTAGTTGAATAGAATTGTTGAGTAGTTTTTGTAGTATATTATATACTTACAATGACAACTGAATCTCGTGCAGCCAATGCAAGAACATCAGCGCAAGAGACAACACCAGGGCAGATAGCTTCGACAGCTGCCTTTGCATTATCAATGGCGTAGAAGGCGTGAAGTGATACGTTTGGAGGACCGTCTTTTTCAGCCTTGTGTTTATTGGTCGAATCTAGAAGCACAGAGCCATCACACCCCTGTGTGGAGGATATTGAATAATGAAGCAAATAACATGGCAAGGTCAGTGTCGATTATATTGATATATTCTATGTATGTATGTGAATTTTTGCATTATTGATGGAGTTGATATATATGGATAATGACTGATGATACGTACCCTGACAAAGCAGTCATGGAAATGCATTCTGAGGAGGGCGGCAGGGACAGTCTTGTCATTTACGGCGGCCCTTTGGATGGCTTTTGTGATAGCTGCTTCTGCGCCAGGGCAGGTCTTATGGTAGTAGGGAGCTCAGAGCCAATCCTTGGGAGAACATGATCATCAAGAAGGAGGCGACAATGGTAAGAATACCCATTTCGAATCGAATTGTGCTACGTACTTGATTAATTAGTGTTTCTTCTGGAGATATGATTAAGAAAGCTGTATGTTTGATATCGATTGGATAGGCCAGGCATGCATGGTGGTATTTATATGGTGCTATGTAATTAGATGAGGATCGGCTGGTGCCGCCAAAGTGAAATTTAGTTAAAACGTCTGACCAGATTGCTGTTTGTTACCCAGTGGTGGAGTAATGCTGAAGGAAAGCTTTCTTTCTAAGGCACGAGACAATGTTGTTTACCCGTCTAATCCAACATATTGTCCACTCCCACTATTAGCTACCTCCTATCTGGTTCACAACAATATTATCTTTTATTGCCTTTTATCGAACTTTGGTTGAAAGGAGGTCCTGTGTTATTTGATCTCCTTTTCTAATTATCATACATATGGTGTCAATGGATATTGGGAACCTGATTGATCGGTTCACCCTACCCATATAATTATAAATAGGTGAAAACTTGAAATAAATTATGGGAGGAAAGCTGGTGATGAGTGTGATGGGGTTCTCACCCCATATAATTTTATCCAATATATTCTAAAGTTTATGATAAGTCCTCTCAAATTTTATTTAGAATTAGAATTAAACCAAATTTTCAAATAAACTATATTTTGATCCCAAAAGTTATTATAATTTATAATCAAACTTCAATATTTCTAAAAATTGTAAAAATATATTTCAACAGTTTATCACCCGATTCACTCGCGGGTGACAAGGTGACGAATCGGGTTCACAATAGAACGGATGAAACGGATGATAGATGCGGATTACGCTTCACTAATACTACATCAGAAACATCTACGTGGGCTGTTATTGTCATCAACTGTGCAGTTAAGCAAGAAATAGCTAGCGCAAGATAGGTGGTGAATGTGCGCAGCTAGCAAAGTTTGTGTCAACAAATAAATAGTATGGAAAGGGATGTTTGTGCTAATTAATCAACATACATGCCAGTGTGCCTGGAATTCCGGAGAATTGATTGGTTTTCTAGTCCTTCCGCTGGCCTAAAGAAATTAAAAGGAGATTAAATGGGTTGGGGGTGGTTAAACGTGAGCCATCGCGTTTCGTTATGCCCTGTACTGTGGTGGGCTATGTGTCTGCGTGCGTTCCTTGGTTCCAAAGCTAGCTAGCTACTTGAATTATTATGTTGCTGTCTGTTAATTGACGTCTTTTTAATTTGGACCAGCTAACAGGGTGCATGGATGATCATATTTACATGGGATGCAATGGGTTTGAAAAACCACACCAATCACAATAAGCAGCCTCCATGTGGCATATGGGATATTGTCAATGTCCTTCTAAATCATAATCATCGATCATTTTCAGTCATACCCATCTCCACATATCATATCATCCTTTTATTGTCCCCTTTGAATGATTGATTCTTAATTTCCGTTTTTTTTTTAAAAAAAAAAAGCGGTTTCGCGATGGGTTTCTTTTTTTAGAGTCGGTTTTCTGGAGTATTAAGAGATGGGAGAACAAACAATGCACTGTTGCCAAAACAATCAGTAATGTTCTACCCCTTATCAGAGCCTTCTTCCCTTCCTCTCTACTCTCTAGCCTATCCCTACTCCTACCTTGTCTCGCCTTTAACGCCTTGCCTCGCCATTAACACCAACCCTCAGCTCTCCCTTGTTTTTAACTCATTTCTTCCAACGGCGGCTCCTTAGGAACCTGTGCTCTAATTATAAAATCTAATATGTTTTTTTCGGACCCGCATGGGGTTTAACCCTTAATTTTCTGAGGTTCCGCACCCTCATCTAACTTTTTTTCTGTTCCTTACCCTTCCTTTTAGCTCCTTCTCCAAGGTTCTTCCACATATGGCTTCAACCCCTTGCATCCATTGAGGACCTTTCAGCTCGTTGCACTGGTCTTGCTCCAAGCTGGTTTAGAATATAGAGAGCGCTTGAATCTTCTCTTGGCCACGTTTCACTAATACAAAACGGGCTTATTCGGCGGTTGTTTAACTGTCAAAATGGAGACCGTTGAAATGAAGACCGCCGAAATAGGTCTGAGAACCTATTTCGGCAGTTGTTAGCTAAAAACCGCCGAGATAGACTTGTGTAGAACAAATAATACAACCTATTACAGCGGTTGTTAGCTAAAAACCGCTAAATTAGGTGTTTTCTTTAAAGACCAATTTTGATTTCTGCGTCGTCTTCAACCTCGGCAGCAGTTCTAGTGATTTTTGACACAGAGGCGCAAACACGAGAATGAATAGAGGCGCAGACACGAGACTGAATAGAGGCGTAGAGAGTGTATGCTCCTTGTTCACTTTGCAAAATTACACGTGAGTGAAGAGATTGAAGAGGCACAAATGGTCCTTATCACCAGAGAGAAAAGATAAGTTCGAGTATATTACTGGTTCGCAATGAACTGCTTCAATTTGAGTATATTACCAGTTCGTCAGTTAGGGGTTGTGAAACTACCGTAAGAGTAGATATGAACACAGGCGCAAAGCATATGTTCGTCTGCAAATTACCGTGAGATAAGAGGATGAAGAGAGGTGCGCAGAGCATGTTTGTTCGCCAGTTAGGGTTGCAAATTACCATGAGAGAAGGGGATGAAGAGAGGAGCACCGAGCATGTTTTATTCGTCGGTTTGGGTGTGAAATCACCGTGAGAGAAGAGTGACGAAGAGAGGAGCATGCCACATGTATTCCCTAGTTAGGGATGCGAATTTACAGTGAGAGAAGAGAGGGTTGAGAGAGAGTGAGGCCGGCGAGAAAAATATGTAATGAAATAGACTAAAATTTAAGCGACATTTCAAATTTTGTAAAAAATCTCGGGAAACACCCCTATTTTGGTGGTGTAGAGACAACCGCTGAAATTAGGCTTTGAGATTTCTATTGTCTGGAAAAAAACACACCTATTTCAGCGGTTGTCTCTACAATCGCCGAAATAGGGGCGCTGAAAAATAGCCGTTTTTTGTACAAGTGTTTGGCATCTCGAAGGAGAGTTCAAATCTGCCCGGTAAACGGCTATTCTTTTTCGAGTTTGAGAAAGTAGAAATGTTGCATGCATCTGTATCGTGGGCTTGGTGTTTCGATGGTTCACTCCTAATTCCAGAGAATGACAAGCATAAAGCTCCCCGTGATCATGATTTCAAATGGTTCTTATGTGGATTAGGGTCAACGATGTCCTATTCCTATAGCGACTTCGCAAGAAGGCTTGGGAACCATTTTGGTTGCTTTATAGAATATGAGGAAGATGCCGATTGAATCCGTGGGTAATTTATCCGCATTAAAGTCCTTATTGATGTTCTGAAGCCAATCATGAGGTGCGTCACTATCACTACCAACAGAACAGATTCGGTTCTCAGGCTTGCACATGAGAGAACACCAACAATTTAACTCTGTTGCGGTTTGTTCACCCACTCCACAAAGGACTGCTCTGATAAGACGAGTCTGGCGATTGGGGTTTATCCTTATGACCCATGGCTTAGAGCTTTAACTTCTCGGTCTGGCCAACTGAAACAGATAGAAGGCCCTGATGATTCCTGGAAGATCGCATACGCTCTGATAAGGAAGCCTTGCAATCTTGATACAAGCCATCCATCTCAACAAGGGAATAGTCGAGAGAGAGAAATAGCTACGGAAGGTCCGGGCCTAGAGCAACCTCAACAGCTGAGAACCCACCGCATTACATACTAGAGAATTCCTTAAATGCAAGTAAACTAGGCGAAGGAGGTCACCACAACGAAGCCAGGTGAATGAGTGTTGTGGACCTATTCGCTGCAGCAGGACATCGAAAAAGTAGTTTTGATCAACAAATCTATGAGGGATCCTTGAATGCAATCTGGAATCTCCGGCACTCTGGACCAAACAACAAAAAGAATACAATGACCTCCCACTCTCAGGAATCTTTTCTTATCGTTGACCTTGTTAATCAGCTAAGTCCAAAGCCGAATATAACAAGTACCCAGAATGTTTCAACAACCCATCGATTTAAAGGTTGTTCGAAAAAATAAGTTGTATATATCAGGTCTCATGCTATGGTATGGTTGCTTGAGACCTTCTCTTTTGACAACTTATGACCATGCTTTTGTCCTAGATTATGGCATCTTACTTTTTGTGTTGTAGGCTTTCTTCTAGTAGCTAGTGGTTAATAGGGGTATATACGTTTGGCCTTTGGTTTGGTTTGCTTTGTTTTTTTTTTCGTGGTCGTAGTATCTTCCTGTCTCTCACGCAAACAATGTTTTAGGCTCGTAAACTACTTTCGTAGGGTCCCAACGGGATTAGGTTGCTCATAATAGTTGCTTAACTAATGCTTGTACTAGGTCGGGCTATTGGATATCGTTTGTCATGTTGCCTTTGGACTGATGATAATGAATATGGTTGGTAGAGTTTAAAAAAGAAGAGATGAGAGAACAAATTTCCTAGCAGTCGCACGTTACAATCGTTTCACGTTTGTGTTAAGGTACATAGTTAAAACGTTAAAACATTTCCATTTGTAGCTTTTTACAGCCTTAATCTAGCAAGGTGTTACATTGATTAGTAATATGAATATGATTAATAATGACAAAAAAGGATACCATGTATGCTTGTGATTTTGTCAATAAAGTTGACTTCCAAAGGCAATAATCCCACCCACTTGCTTAGGAGAGAACTTAAGTTGGGAACAGGCAAATTTAATCTGATTGAATCTAGTGAGAGAAGGTTTGAATGAAGAAGATTAATGTAAAGTAATCAACTTGATATGTTGAGAAAGTGGGAGCATACCAAATTTATTAAAATGTGATGTATGTAAGAAATATATAATTTGGAAACAGTTACACACAAGGTATATCAAGAATGTACATATTTGTAGTCTCTTATTGAGTGCATTTCTGTGTAGTATAACCCTACTACACTACTGGGAGTAACATTTAGTTTATAGTATGCTTGATGCCAATTATTAAATTTTCTTTACAAAACAATAATGCTTGTACAAATATCCTTAACTATTGTATATATTACATTACTGGACTGGATTGGTATATTAGGCTTTATCTAGTGGGATTTATCCCCCTTGCTTAGAACAAGAGAAGGAAAAGCTTATTTACTAAAAAAAAGAAGAAGTAGAAATCTAGAAATAGAGAGAGCGTGAGGTTTTGTGAGGATATTATTAAATTTTTGGGCATTGTGCAAATTAAACCAAATTTGCAATGATTTGTTCCGAATTATTGCACACAAAATGAAAATCCAACAAATCATGTTTGATATGGGACCATAGAAACGGATTTTCTATCGAGTAGGTTGCCCCAAGATTGTAACACAAAAGGGTTGATGGTGTGGGAGAGATGTTCATTTGTCTTGTGATTGTTTTATCCAAATGATATCCTCGTTGCTATGGCAAGGGCCCAAATAGTCCCATTTCATTGGTATAGACCAGGCGTTGTTGATTAAATGACATCTGACCCTTGTTTAAAAAAAATGGCATCTGAATCTGATCAACAATTAGTTAATGCTGATGTGCATTCTGAAATGAAGAAGAAGGGTAGGTGTAACAAGGTGTTGGTATAGTATAATTAGTCATACCTTAACCATGTCATTAAAAGTATTAATAACATCTCTCTCCTATGATCGCATGTACCCCGGTAACAAACCAATGCGGGACACGAAGACCTTGGCTGACGAAAGCCCAGATAAGCAACCGGAGAAAAGAGTCCCTCGCCCATTTCCCCAATCCAAAGGGCTCAAACAGAGCATCCAGCCCAGTAGCTAACACAACCTCAGTAGAAATTCGTCTCTCCATCACAAAATTCCCGCCCTGATCGAACTAGGCACGGGCAGTATCAGAAACAAATCCATCCTCATGAAGAGAAGGAGGAGCAGACGACTCAGCTGGGTGCTTGCCCCTAGAGGAACCAGCGGAACTACCTCCTCGAGTGCGAACCATCTAAAATTAAATAAACAGACAAGAAACCAAAACAAAACAAAACAAACAGAAAGCAATAATTAAAATCCAAAGAACTCTCAAGAATTATCCAAACAGCCCACCAGCGATCACTTAATCAGATAATAATCACCAATGCCCCTCAATCAAAGCTAAATAGTCCAAAACCCAGCAAAAATCAGCAAAATATAACAGAGAATAGCATAATCCACATCCATAAATCAACTCAAGATATTTGCAATTTTTCAACATGTCCGGCATTGTATCCGAGGCAGTTGGCCGGACAGCCCAGTCGGACGGGTCGAAGAACCCTAAATCGACCGCAAACCCAGAAAAACACGCCAATATCGCACAGAAATGCACAAATCGACCAGGAAATCCAAAAATAGAGTCGAAATCATCAGCTAGCAATAGAAATAGCACGAATTATGCACGAATCGACCGGAAATTGTAAAAGTTTGACATATTTCGACAAAAACCTGGACTGTTGAAGAATTTGGGGATGGAAAAATTGACGAGAAGCAGTGGCGGACTCTGGTGGGCGGCGTCGGCGGTCTGCGGCGGACGTCGGAAGGGTGGAGCAGGAGCGCCGGTGATTGTCGTCGGAGCTGGAGCGCTGGACTGGAGACTGGGGGGAACACTTTCGAAAATGGCGGAGAGTAGAAAGAAGAAGAAAGGAAGTCGCGGAGCCCATCTTTTTTTTTTCGGAAGAAGGAGCCCGTCCGGTTTAGTTGTCCGGAAAAGTGGGCCGGACATGGCAAAATGTGTCAGCATGGTGTGTCCGCCTCAGTTAGCCGGACGCGGCTATTACCATTTTCAACGTGTCCAGGTAATTTTTACGGACGCTTATCCGGACGTGATCCAAAACATTTTTTTTTAATAAAATAAAGAAACTAAAATAAATGAAAATAAAGCACCAGCAACACTAACCACCATTAAATAAAAGAGAGTAAAAAGGAACAAGAAATACTCCCTTTAACTCGTAAGCGCAATTCTTTAAAACGCTCACCCACACTTGAGTTCAGCTGCAGAATGTAGAGAATGTTCCTACAAACGTATTCTACACAGCCAGAAGAACTCAAGTGGAACCAAAATCTCAATCATCATCTCAAAAAGAAAGGAAATAAAGACAAAAATAAGCAAAGAAAAGGTAAATAGATGAAAAGGAAAGTGAGGTTGGTTGCCTCCCACCAAGCCGCCTAGATTTGAAGTCTCTGGTCAGACTTCCCAAGCTTACTGATCAGAAGAAGAGGAAGCGTGGCTGGGAATACCATAACCTCCTAGAGCAAGCTTTCGAAGCTTCCTAAATGCATATCAAAGTCTCCAAGGAATTTTCTTCTTTTTATCTTCCGACTTCGAGAAGCTTGCAACATCTGGGGCAGCCGGCTTATCCTGCACAAAAGACACTTCATGCAAATCAATGTTAGTATCAACTATACCAAAATACTTTTTCAATCGGGCCCCATTCACTTTAAACACTTCACCCTTTTTATTCTCAAGCTCGTATGCTCCATAGGAAGTGATACCAACAACTTTGAAAGGACCGGCCCAGTGAGACTTAAGCTTCCTAGGAAAAAGCTTCAATCTTGAATTTTAGAGCGGCAACTAATCTCCAACTTTGAAGTCCCTTCTCTGAATCATCTGATCATGGAACTTCTTGGTGCGCTATTTGTAAATTTTTGCACTATCATAAGCTTGATCCCTGAGCTCTTCTAGCTCTAAGACCTGAAACTTCCTTCTTTCACCAGCAGCATGAATATCGAAGTTAAGCGCCTTAAGTGCCCAGTATGTCTTATGCTCCAACTCCACAAGCAAATGACAAGACTTACCAAAAACTAACCTGAAAGGAGACATCCCAATGGGAGTCTTGAATGCAATTCGGTAAGCCCAAAGAGCGTCATCAAGCTTCTGAGACGAATCCTTTCTGGAAGAATTGACGGTCTTTTGGAGAATCCACTTGAGCTCTTGATTGGACACTTCAGCTTATCCATTTGTTTGTGGGTGGTAGGGCAAAGCAACCTTGTGGCGCACTCCATACTTGGCCATCAGGGAATCGAAGGAGCGATTACAGAAATGTGATCCACCATCACTAATGATCGCCTTTGGAACCCCGAAGCGAGTAAAGATGTGCTTCTTCAAAATTTAACCACTATCTTGGAATCAGCATGCTGGCAAGGAATAGCCTCTACCCACTTTGACACATAGTCGACAACCACGAGAATGTATTGGTAACCCTGAGAAGAAGGAAAAGGGCCCATAAAGTCAATACCCCAACAATCAAATAATTCAACTTCTAAAATACCGTGCTGAGGCATCTCGTGCCGTCTAGAAGTGTTGCCTAGCCTCTAACAACTATCACACTTGGCCACAAAGGCTTCGCAATCTTTATGAAGAGTGGGCCAATAAAAACCGGACTCCAAAACCTTTACAGCTGTCCTGTGGGAACCATGGTGACCACCAGCTTCTCTAGAGTGACAGAACTCCATGACACTAGCAACCTCATCATCTGGAAGACACCTGTGAATTAAACCATCTGCACAAACTCGAAAGAGATAAGGGTCTTCCCAGATATAATGCTTAGCGTCAGATAAAAATTTCTTCTTTTGAGCATAGGAAAAGTCATAAGGTACCACCCCAGAAACAAGATAATTGGCCAGGTCAGCGTACCATGGCTCGTGCACCTTATGCAAAACAAAAACAATCTCATCAGAAAAAAATTCATTAATTGGTATACCATCGTCCGGAACTACTAGCCTAGAAAGATGGTCAGCCACGACATTTAATTTACCACTTTTATCCCTCACTTCAATGTCAAACTCCTGTAACAAGAGAATCCAACGAAGCAAGCGGGGCTTGGCCTCTTTCTTAGCAAACAAATATCTAAGAGCAGTGTGGTCAATATGAACAATTACTTTACTTCCCCAAAGATAGGATCTAAACTTATCTAGGGAAAATACCACAGCCAGAAGCTCTTTTTCAGTGGTGGTGTAGTTCCTTTGGGCATTATTCAAAGTTTTGCTTGCATAAGCAATGACCCTGAGAATTTTATCCTTCTTTTGGCACAGAGCTGCCCCCACTGCATAATCATTGGCATCACACATAATCTCAAAAGGTAATGACCAGTCAGGTGAAACAACAATGGGTGCAGCTACCAGTCTTTGCTTAATTGAATCAAAAGCAGACAAACAATGATAAAAAAAAACAAATGGGGCATCTTTCAGAAGTAGGTTAGTCAACGGTTTTGCAATTTTAGAGAAATCCTGAATACACTGTCTATAAAAACCTGCATGCCCTAAGAAAGCTCGTACCTCTTTCACACAAGTAGGTGTTAGCAATTTCTCAATTACCTCTACCTTCGCTTGGTCAACCTCAATCCCTTTAGCTAAAACTTTGTGGCCAAGCACAATCCCATCCTTGACCATAAAGTGACACTTCTCCCAGTTGAGAACCAAATTTGTCTCCTCACATCGGCCTAGAATTAGATCAAGCTGCGCCAAACAAACATCAAAGCTAGAGCCATAAACATAAAAATCATCCAGAAATACCTCAATGCTCTGCTCGATGAAATCAGCTAAGATTACCTGCATACAACGCTGAAAGGTGGCAGGAGCATTGCATAGTCCAAAGGGCATTCTTCTATACGCAAAGGTACCATAAGGACAATTGAAAGTGGCCTTGTCTTGGTCCTCTGGCGCAATAATACTCCTGTCCAGCCAACCTCGCAAGCATTTGATCAATAAAAGGAAGAGGGAAATGATCTTTCCTGGTGGCAGAATTCAAACGCCTATAGTCTATACACATACGCCAACCAGTGATCTTTCTTTGAGGAATTGACTCACCTTTATCATTCAGAACAGCCTCAAACCCATCTTTCTTAGGAACTACCTGTACTGGACTCACCCATGTACTGTCAGAAATGGGGTAGATGATTCCAGCGTCCATAAGCTTCAACACCTCTTTCTTGACAACTTCTTGCATGTTGGGGTTGAGCCGACACTGTGGCTGTCTGACAGGCTTGTAATCTTTCTCCATATAGATGCGATGTGTGCAGAAGGTAGGGTCAATGCCCTTGATGTCAGCTAACGTCCACCCGATCGCTCTCTTGTGCTTCTTCAAAACCTCAATTAACTTGCTTTCCTGCCCAGAAGTCAAAGAAGAAGAAATAATGACAGACAAGCAATTATTATCAGCAAGAAAAGAATACTTAAGGTTAGAAGGGAGCTCCTTAAGCTCAAGTGTAGGTGGCTACTCAATAGAAGGAATGGTCCTCTGAATCTCACTATCAAGCCTCTCCAACGGAGGGCGATAGGCATGAAAACCAGCCTTTCCTCTCTCCATATGAGCAAGCGCTGCATTAACCTCAATACTTACAGTCTTTTCTTCCAAAGAAGCAACAAGAACCTGCTCCAATGGCTCAGAAGCAGTGAGTAAGGAAGAAGGAAAATAATACATGTCATCATCATCATCTAACAAATTACAATCTTCCCCATCATCATTCACCAGACTTACTGACATCACAGAATGAGCAGAATTAGAAGTTGACCTCATCATCTTCTTCATGTCAAACTATATTTTTGTCCTCATACCGCAAAGTAACCTTACCATCATGCACATCAATAACAGCTTTAGCAGTTTTCAGAAAAGGTCGACCCAAAATAAGAGGTACTTCTACATCATCATCCATATCTAAAACAAAAAAATCAGCAGGAAAAATAAAACGGTCCACCCAACTACTAAATCTCGAACAATACCCATTGGTTTGATCTCAGATCTGTCGGCTAGCTGGAGCTTGAAGGGGACGGGCTGCAACTCGCCACCTCTTACCTTCAAGAAGGTGGTGTAGGGCATAATGTTAATGTTAGCACCCAAGTCACACAAGCCGCTGCCGCAGTCTACATCACCAATAAACAAGGGACAATGGGATTGCCTGGATCCTTCTGCTTCTTTTCTTTTTCTTTGTCAGAAGATCCTTCAAGAATTTAGCATAATTAGGCATCTCCTGCAAAGCATCAATAAAAGGAATATCAAGTGTTAGCTTCTTAAAAATGCTCAAAAACTTAGCAAATTGTTCATCTAGATGTTTCTTCTTCATCTTATTAGGAAATGGAAGCTCAACACGCTTAGGAGAGGAAGAAGAAACATCAATAGTAATACGAGAAGGAGAGAGAGTATGAAGAATAGGAGCCTGGATCTCCTCAGAATTTACCACAGGAGGAACTGAAGACCCTGATGGTACATCAACAGAAGAAGGGTTGATCTCTTCACCAGTCTGATCTTCAGCTACTTGTTCTTTTCTTTTATCTTCCAACTGCCTTCCACTCCTTAAAGTTACTGCAGTAGATACAGTATCATCCTCAATATCAACCACAGGAGATATTACCTCTTCACAAACAATCAATGTCTTAGCTGACTCTTTCGGGTTTGGATGAGGTTGGGAAGGAAATGTGCCAGGTTGTCACTGTTCCTGCTGATTAAGGAGTATCTAGTTCATCTGTTGCTGCATACTCTGAACCAAATTCTCTAAATTTCTCTGACCAGCCATCAAGGATTGATTGATATTGTTCTGTGTCTCAGTGTGAGACTGTGAGTCTTCTGAGTACTCGCCATGGATGCAATCAATTCCTAAAGTTGGTCCATCTTTGCATCAGAGGGGGATTTAATAGGTTGTTGAGGTGCAACGGGCTGATAGGAGCTCTGGCCCTACTGAAACTGACCTTGTGGGCGGGCTTGATTATAAGAAGGTCGAGAGAACCCAGGTGGTCCCTGCTGGTCAAGGCATTATTCGGAGTACCATACCTGAGATTTGGATGTTGATTCTTATTCCAAGGTTTGTAATTCTGCTGCCCACAAAATGAGCTTCCTCAGCTTGTCTCATCTCCTCCAATTGTGGGCACATCTCAAAAGCATGAGCGCCCCCTCATTGACAACAAAGTGGGTCTGATGAGCTGGTAGCTATCCTCTTCACCTGCTGCACTGGCTGCTGGTTAATCATAAATCACCAAATCTTTTAACCAGAGAACTTACCAGAGTAGTTTGTTGTGCATGAGTCTCCTCCATGTGTGCCATCCAAGGATCCAAATTTTGCACACCCTTTACTCCAACAGACATAGTCCTGCTACCTTCAGATCCCCACTGGCGAACCTCATCAATATAAATCTCCATGGCTGCCATGAAGTCGGTGCCGAATCTGTTGAGAATGTCACCACCCAAAGCAGATCGTACCTCAGCCTTATGTATTTGGTGGAGCCCGTGGAAGAACGTCATAGCAATGCAGATCATGTCATGGCCATGGTGTGGGCACTGGCGAAGCATCTCCTTAAATCTATCTCATGCCTCACATATCGTCTCAGATCCTGTATGTTTAAAAGCAGGCAAAGCAGCTACCAAGTCAATAGTTCGAGAAATAGGATAATATTTATCATAGAACCTGGTAGTCATCTGCTCCCATGTCGTGATAATACCAGAAGGAAGACGATAAAACCAATTAACAGCCTCACCAGATAGGGTATTAGGAAGAGACTCTACCGAACAAACTCTAACAAACCTTCAGAACACCCGATCTGATCAATATGAATGAGGAACCGATTTACATGAGCGAGAGCGTCATTAGGATTGGTGCCATCGAAGGTGCCTCCAGGTAGCTCCCTAACACCTTGGATTGGCGAAAAGGCTTCAGGCCCTTCCACTCCTCTGTAAGTGCAGGTGTGAGCACAGGAAGGACTACCAGACTTCTTTTAGGCACAGCTTCAGGTCGATTAAATGTCTCATCACCTAAGCACCATTTGCCGGAGCCGCCATTTCTAACTGTCTTTGGAACCTTTGTTGGCGTCTGGCTCGCTGAAAGGTACGCTCAATCTCTGGGTCCAAAACCTTATTTAAATCAATATAAGTATCCGACCGAGAATGGGTATGTACCATCAACTACCTGCAAAGGTCACAAAAGAAATAACACAACTAAAAAGGATTAGAACTGAAATAAATAATGATAAAAGTAATATATGAAAAAATACCAAAATAAGAAAAATAAATTAAGCAAATAGAAAAAAATAAAATAAATGGAAGGAAAAAAAACAAATTAAATACAACAATAAACAAAAACAAAATAAACTAACAACCAAGGCTAAGAACTAGATAGAAATCTAGCCCGGCAACGGCGCCAATTTGTAAACGGTCTTTTTAATATTTAAAACTACAAAATTAATCCTAGAAATTAATAAATAAAATAAACCTACGGGTTGCAAAATAATTCCCAGTCGTAGCAGTAAAGTAATATGAGCAACCGGGGTATCAAACCAGGGGACTAAGAAAGCAAATCTAATCCTAGCAAAAGATGTAAATCAGGGGAAATTGTTGATCAATAAAATAGAAAACAAGTAAAGAGTAACTGAAAATATATAACGAAAGCGGAACTCCGGGTTCAGATGGTTTTTCCTAGTTAAGTCTTGCAATTCTATTACCAGTTGATTGAGGATTAGGGTTCGGCTAATTCTAGCAAGTTTCTAAAAGACTAAATCCTAGCCAATTAGAACTCCCCTGTGTAGAACGTGGCAGATTAAATCATAAACCTATCACTACTAACATAGAGGGATTAAGCATACGAATTAAAATTGCATCTGAAGGTTAACTCATCAATCAGATTAAGCTATCCACAAATTAACAGATTATAACGACCTAGTTATTAATCACGGATCAGATCTTGAAAACTTTCGCAAAGCTAAAAATAAAGTTGCAAATTTTATTGATAGCGCAAACAAGATTTATAATCTGAAACAAACCCAAGTTTAATCCCATATCGAATGATAATAAAACTACAAAACCTAACTATATACAACCACCATTCCCCGAAGTTTATTCCCTTAGCCAAGCATAGCAACAGAAGAAATAACAAGAGAAGAAGGTGTAGAAATCATCTCTATGTTAATCTGAAGATTTGCAAGGAGTGGGGTTGAACAGACAGAAGAAATCGGAGCAGAAAATCTTTTTCTGATGTTGTAGAGGATTCGCGGTGCTGCGCTACTCTTTGAAATACCTCGTGTCTGATTTTCTAATTCTGAATCGATCATCCCCCAATGTCTCTCGCGGACGTGTTTTAAAATAGAAGATCTGACATAAAATGCACGCGTCCGACAAACTGTCCGGGTAAGTTAGCCGGACAAGAGATAGAGTTGTCAGGCGAGACTTTGTTGCTTTGTGAGGCGTCCGGCTTTACGTCCGGGTCATTTTGCCGGACACCCTGGCTGGACGAAAATATATATCGAAATCTCCGCGTTGCACTTGTGGTCGTAAATATTTCTGTCCATTTGAGCACGTCCGGGTTACAGGGTCGGACAGGAGAGCCGGACACGTTAAAGCTTCGAGAAGTCAGAATTCATTCATGTCCGGGTCAGCGTCCGGGTGAGTTTCCTGGACATGTACAACGCGTCCGGACAACTGGTCGGACGTAAGTCCGGACGTGACCCAGATTTTTCCCTTTTGTACCGAATTTCTCCCAGATCGCGTCTTAAGTTACAAAAACACCAAAACAAGCAAGTGTGAGGTATTTTCACCTTAACAAAGATATAAACATCATAAAATCATAAACTTAGGAAAAAGACAAGAAAGATAAGGGGTTTAAACACTAAAAGATATATTAATAATCGGTGGATCGCATGGTATCAGAGCTTTAGGCTCCTACCGCACGCATCGGCTTCCAGTTTTCCACCTTAGGCTGCAACCATGGTTGGCGCAGACGATGCCTCGAAGAAGGACGACAGAAAGAAGAAAGCCGTAGGAAGTGGAGACGGAGACGAGGAAGATGAAACAAGAAAGCAAGAGAGAAACAACAAAAAGAATGACGGAAAGAATGACCCATTATTCCTGCCAAACTCAGATCAACCAGGGATGCTCCTCATTGGAACGAAATTCGACGGAAATACCGGATTTGCGGCCTGGAAGAGAAGCATGATGGTGGCTCTGAGCGCGAGAAACAAAGTGGGCTTTGTAGATGGTTCATCGAGGAAAGAAATGTTTCTGACAGAACGATTCTTGGAGTGGAAGCGGTGTGACAATATGGTAATTTCATGGCTCCTAACAGCCCTAGAAAAAGACATAGCCGAAAGTGTGGCGTTTAATACCTCCGCGGAGTTAATATGGGAAGAACTCAAGTCCTGATTTGAGGAAAATAACATCGCACGGCTGTATTCTCTGGACCAAGAGCTAGCTATTGTTAAGCAAGGGGATGATACCATCAGGAGCTATTACACGAAGGTGAAGAAGATATGGGATGAGATCGACTCCACTGACACCCTTCCCAGTTGTACGTGCTCCGGAGATGATGAATTCAAGAAGTACATCCGCCGACAAGAGGCTATACAATTTCTGATGTCTGTCAACCCTAAATTCGCACAAGTGAGAGCAAATATACTCATGATGACTCCATTCCCATCGGTTCAACAGATTTATTCGTTACTGGTCCAAGAGGAAAGGCAAAAGGGCATTCGAACAGAAGACAACAACGCGGTTTCTTTTGTGACAGATTTTCTCATGAGAAATTCCTCGAATGGGAAATCCCAGTACAAGAACCCACGACGAGTCAACTTAACTTGCAACCACTTCCATAAGACCGGACATATCGAAGAAAAATGCTTCAAAAAAATTGGGTATCCCCCCAATTAGCGATTCCCGAATGGAAAAAGGTCTCCAAGCTCTGCCGCGGCATTGGAAAACAAGGGAGGAAGTCAAGAGGAATCCCAAAAATTGAGTGGCACAGAAGCTACACCAAGAGCAAGAATGTATAGCGTGGATGAGATCAATCAGATCTTAGAAAATGTGGCACAGAGCAAGGAGGAAGGGACAGAGAAGACGACTAGGAGCAACACAAGCTACGGCTTCGTCGGTAACACGTTTCTTGACCCTGAATCTCATTCTTTTAGCAATAATGTTTTTTCTGTGAATGGTTGTGTGTTGTGCGAAAGAACTGCAGTTCAGGACAAGAGTAATTGCTCCAAATGTCTTTCTGGTAATTCTGTGCCCTGGCGTAACAATGAGTTTTTATGGGATGGCTGTGTTGATTCTTGTCCTGATCGAATTGCTCAATATCCAAACTCTATGGACTGCTGTGACTATGATACTTCGAATAAGCATTCTGTTCAATGTTGTTCTAATAAAACTGTATTTGGTTCTAAGCCTGTGACAAATATACTTCTTGTGTGTGTGACAAATATGCTTCTTGTGTGTATTCAGTAATTGATTCGTTGTTTCCTGTCATAATGTCCAAAACTCAGAACGGAGAACTAGAACAGATTGGATAATAGATTCTGGAGCTTCAGAGCATATGTGTTGTGCCTTGGAAAGTTTTGAAGAATATAAATATCTAGGACACAACCACATTGTTAGCATGCCTGACAATCATCCACAAAGAGTAGATATAATAGGAACTGTGAGACTAAATCATCTTGTTACTTTAAGCAATGTCTTATATGTCCCTAGTTTCAATTTCAATCTGATCTCAGTGGCTAGATAGACAGCAGATTTACCTGGAAAATTTTATTTTGATAGAGAGTATTATGTGTTTTCAGGATTCTAAAAACATGCTTGAGCATCAAATAGGAAGACAGTGTTCTGGAATTTACTTACTAGACAGCTGCATGCAAGATGAAGGAGAAAACAATGTTGCTTTTAGCAGCCTAGTTGATACGGTTGTAACAGCTTTTGATTGTACAGATATGCTAAGTCTATGGCACCATAGATTAGGACACCTACCCATTAGCAAAATTCAAAATCTGAATCTGGTAGATAAACATCTCTGTCAAAGACAGTTTTTTTGTGAATCTTGTTGTAGAGGAAAAAGTCATAGAAAGCCTTTTCCTAAGAGAAGTAATTCTGTAACAGAAAATTTTGATTTGATTCATATAGACGTATGGGGTCCCTACAGAATACAGACCCATGATGGGTATTCTTACTTCCTAACTTTTGTTGATGACAAATCTAGAGCCACCTGGGTTCAATTAATAAATATAAATCTGATGCTTTCAAACATCAAGGAATTCATAGCTATGATTCAAGTACAATTCGGTAAAACTATTAAAAGCATCAGAACTGATAACACACATGAATTGGGTAGCTCTAAAGACACATCAGATTTCCTTAGGACCAAAGGGATAAAACATCAATTGACTTGTGCCCACACCCCACAACAAAATGGGGTTATGGAGCGAAAGCATCGCCACATATTAGAGACAGCCAGAAGTCTAATGTTTCATGCATGTTTACCTATCAAATTCTTGGGTGAGAGTATATTAATAGCGGTTTATCTTATAAATAGAATGCCACTAGATTGCAATTCTGGTCAATCTCCCTATGAAATTTTGTATAACAAGAAGCCAAACTTTGAGGATCTGAAATGTTTTGGTTGCCTGATATTTGCCCACAACAATCAGAAATCTCATGATAAATTTGCTTCTAAATCTTTTAAAGGTTTCTTTCTTGGTTATGCTCCTGACAAAAAGGGTTATAATGTTTTTTATTTGGACAGCAACAGAATCCAAATAAACAGGGACGTGAAGTTCTATGAGAACATCTTCCCTTTCAGGAAGGGAAAGATGGAGAAAGAAACAGAAGCAAGATTGGAGGAGACACACTGTGGTAAAGATGCTCCAATATTCCCTGTTAAACCTTATACTTTTCCTCTTACTGACTCTGATGTTGAGCAAACAGAAGAAGAACAGCACCAGAATATTGTAGATACGGGAGAAGATCCATAGTTACAAGCAACACAAGAACAGAACACAACATACCAGACAGCGGCAAGAAGGTCAGAAAGAAGCAGGAGCATGCCCCGTCACTTAGAGGACTATGTGGTTGGGAGTGCTAGAAGGGGCCACGAACATCAAACAGCAAAACCAGCTAAGTACTTGGACCCATTCTCTATAATACTGCATGACAGACTGACTAATGCTAACAGAAATAGTACAATCCTGCTTGAAAAAGATGTTCATAGCAGTAGAGATGAATTAGACAGTTCCTTATGTTCCTTGGTAAGACCTAACAGAAAGAAAACCTGCCCCATCACTGCAACCACCTTCTGTGGTTCCAGCTTCCAAACAAATAGTTCCTCAGCCGAATATTGCACAACCGAATCTGAAACAGAACCCATAGACTACCATGAAGCCATTAGAGACAGGAGATGGATTAAAGCCATGATAGGGGAATTTGAAGCATTAGAAAGAAATCAAACATAGGAAATAGTAGACTTACCCAAAGGGAAGAAAGTGATTGGTTGTAAATGGGTTTATAAACTGAAGTATAAAGCTGATGGAACTTTGGAAAGACACAAAGCTAGATTAGTAGTGAAGGGGTATAACACAAAGATATGGAATAGATTACCAAGAAACATTTTCTCCAGTAGTAAAATTTACTACAATTCGTGCTTTAGTCTCAGTAGCTTGCAAGAAAAACTGGAAAATACACCAGCTGGATATAAACAATGTGTTCCTCCACGGAGAACTTAGAGAGGAAGTTTACATGGAACTGCCTCTAGGGTATAAAACTGAAGGACAAAACAAGGTCTGTAGGCTGAAAAAATCTCTCTACAGGGCTTAAACAAGCCTCTAGGCAATGGCATGAGAAGCTTAGCCTTTTTCTCACAAGTCTAGGATTTAGACAGTCATTAAACGACTATTCCCTCTTTATCAAAGACAATGAAGTAACTTCTCTTTTTCTGGTTGTCTATGTGGATGACATCCTTCTTATAGGGGATGACAACCAAACATTAGAAACCATAAAACAGAAACTGAACACGGAATTTAGAATCAAAGATTTGGGATTAGTTAATAACTTTCTTGGTATGCAATTTATTCACTACAAAGATGGCATTATCATGGTACAAAAACAATATGCAGAAGCTTTGTTAAAGGAATACAATTATGAAAATGCCAAAACAACAGTAGCTCCACTTGAAATACTAAACTACTGAAAGACACAGGAAAGTTTCTCACAGAGCCTCTTCTGTACAAAAAGCTGATATCAAAAATCAGTTTCCTTGCACATACTCGCCCTGACCTCTGTTTTACAATACAAGCCCTTAGTCAGTTTCTACAAAACCCATAGAAGAACATTGGAAGGCTGCAATCCACACTCTAAGATACATCAAGGGAACTGCGGGATACGGTTTAATTTTTAACAGAACACATAACTTCTCTTTGAATGCTTATTGTGATGCAGATTGGGCTGGATGGCCCAACACAAGGCGATCCATCAGTGGTTTCTATGTGGAGATAGGAGGGTCACCATTGTCCTGGAAGGTGAAAAAGCAGGGGACAGTAGCTCTCTCATTTGCAGAAGCGGAGTACCGCTCCATGAGGCAAGCCACAACTGAGATAAGTTAGGTATCGAGGATACTGCACGAATTAGGAGTGAAGGAAGTTGTGCCAATCCCATTAAAATCTGACAGTCAATCGGCAGTTTACATAGCACGAAACCTGGTGTTTCATGAGAGGACGAAACACATCGAGGTAGACTGCCACTATGTGAGACAGATGATACAACAGGGACTCATTGAAGTAGAGTTTGTACCTTCCCACATGCAACTGGCGGATGTCCTAACAAAGACGGTAACAGAAGGGAATATACGGATATCAAAGAATGTCTGGCATGAAGGAGGTTTGAGCAGTGTCAGCAGTGAAGCATAGTCAACCAGAAACTTCAAAGCCTTACATCTCTGTAAGCTTTGAGAGGGGGTGTTAGGATACACATAAGTGTATATTACATAGTTAGGGATATAATAAATAGACACACACTTATGTATATCCATCGGGTTGTATATTTTGTATAGGCACTGCTTAGTCAACGGTTATATTTTACAAGTATAAAGTTCTTCTTTGTAAGTGTTGTAAAGGACCTTTCCATATACTGAGAAATAAAGAGAAAGAAGTATTTTCCTTTCGATTCATTCCCGTCTTCCTCCTCGAGTATCTCTGCTGTCAGTTTCTTTAATCGTAACAGTACTCAATGGGGCCACCTTTTTTTTGAAGCTAGACCTTACTTCTGGTTACCACCAGATCCGTGTTTGTGAGTAAGATGTGGAGGAACCACCTTTAGGACTCATGAGGGTAACTACACGTTCCTCGTGACGCCCTTTTAAAGAACGCCCCCGCTTCCTTCCAATCATTGATGAATGACATTTTCAAACCCTTTCTCCTTCATTTCATTTTGGTGTTATTTGATGATATTTTGATCTACAACAAAACATTTGAAGAACACTTTACCACCCGTGGGAGGCTTTATCTATCCTTTCATGACACCAGCTAAGAGTTAACAAGAAAAAGTGTAGCTTTGGTCGTAGTAGAATTGCTTACTTGGGCCATTTCATTTTTGGTGAAGATCTGGCGGTGATCCAGCCAAGATTCAAGTGATGATTGACTGGCCAGTCCCTAAGACGATTAAAGAGCTAAAGGTTATGGCCTTATTGCTACTCTTTTGACTACGTTAACTAAGCAGAACATTTCTTATGGGGAAATGAGGCTCATCTAGCATTTGAAAACTGAAGTCAGCACTGTCTATTATGCCTGTTTTTGGCAACTTATGATTTCTTTATTTCCTTTACAGTCGAGACAAATGCTTCAAGCAAGGGTTGGGGGCAGTTTTAATGAACAGGGTTCCACTTGCTTTTTTTTAGCCAAGCTCTTTCATCTAAAGCCATATCCAAATCTGTGTATGAAAAAAAATTGATGGCGGTAATGTTTACAGTGCAGAATTGGTGCCAGTATTTGTTAGGGCAGCCTTTTAACTTCAAGATTGACTAAAAGAGTCTTAAGCACTTATGGAGAAACATTTTTTGACGGAGGAGCAATATAAATGGGTGACTAGGTTGTTAGGATTTGATTTTCATATTTGCTATCGCCCAAGCAAAGAAAACTCCTTGGCGGATGCTTTGTCTCATGTGGATATGGGCCCTGAATTACATCACTTATCCACGATGAGATTTGATGGGTGGCAACAACTTGAGGAGGAACTTTCTCTCGACACTAGATTGACAAAGATTGTTCAGGATCTTCTTGTTTCAGCTTCTAGCCATTCCGGTCATGAGATCAAAAATGGTCACTTATTCTATAAAGGGAAATTGATATTATCTCAGCAACCTTAACTATTTCCCAGATCTTAGAGGAGTATCATCCCGTACCTGTCGGTGGGCATTCTGGTTATCTGTGCACTTTTAAGCGCATCTCTGGTGTTATGTTTTGAACTGGTATATGGAAACAAATCAAGGACTATGAGGCATCTTGAGTTGTTTGTCAGCAGGTTAAATACAACTTGTGCTCTTCTACGGGTCTTCTCCACCCCTTACCGGTTCCATACAACGTGTGGGAGGATATATCCATGGACATTATCACTGGTTTATCAAAAGTTCATGGCTATGAGGCAATTTTGGTGGTAGTGGGTTGTTTCACTAATTTTGCTCACTTTTACCTATTAAAACACCCTTTCTTTGATAAGAATGTTGTTGATGATTTTATGTCAAAATTTGTGCGGTTGCATGAAATTCCCAAAACCATTGTGTCTGATCGTGATCAATTCTTTAATAGTTTATTCTGGAAAGAATTTTTTAAAGCATTGAGTACTCAATTGTGTCTTAGTACAACTTATCACCCACAAACTGATGCAAACGGAGGTCGTTAATTGTTGCTTGGAGGATTATTTACGCTGTCTATGTTTTCAGAGACCTAGATATGGCATAAAGCATTGCCTTGGGCTGAATTCTAGCTTAACACCACTTTTCACTAAGGTCTAGGAATGACTCCATTCATGGCTCTTTATGGGCATGACCCTCTCATCCTGATTAAGTATTCTCCTTTGGGTTCCGTGGTGGAGGAGGTAGATGTGCAGGCGTGCAGCTGTCAGACCGTAACCAACTGATAGATGAACTTCCAGAGAAATTGACTCATGCCCAGCACCGTATGAAACTGTAAGATGATCAGCACAAAAAGGATATCTCATATCAAGTCCGTGATCAGATCTATCCACACATACATCCTTATTAGTATACTTCCCACACAAGAAGCGCAATGCCAAGTTGAGCCCTCGCTACTATGGGCCTTTTCCAATTGCAACTAACGTAGGACCGGGTCTTTATCCAATAGCTTGGCTGCCCTGATTTAGATGCTTCTTGAGAAGTGGTGGCGGTCATCAAGAGTCAATTCTCTAACTTTCACTTTAAGGACAATGTGATTATGCAGAGGGGGGTGATGATGAACCCATGTCGATTGATAAATATTATGGCCACATGTATAAGAGGTGTAAGAAGAAGGATGGTGGAGCACGAGTTAGTTCATCGTCTATGAGTTTGTTATTTGCCAAAGCTGTTAGTCCTTGCTGCCATGTGGTTATTGGTAAGTTGTCGGTTGTTTATTAACAACATTATAATTCTAGCACTACGGCTTGGGATTGTAAGGGTATCCATGAATTAATATTTTGTTGTTGCTCGGGAGAGGATTTTGAGGAGAATTGGTGCCTGTTAGTGCTAAATTCTATCGGAACAAAAGTAAAAATGGTCAAAAAAGTTAGGGAAAAATTCACAATATACTCTTAAAATATTTCGTAATTCACAATATATCCTTTTTAAAAAACATTGTCATAAGATACCGCTAATAACTTTTCTAATTCACGAAATGCCTCTATTTGGTAACGTCCGTCAACTCCTTCGTTAACCCCTTAGAAAATTACTTTGTTGCCCCTCGCCTTGTTTTTTTATGGCTTCATTTTTGTAACAACTATTTTTTTTTTGAAATGTTTTAAGTTCACAATATACCCTTAAATTTCAAAAGTTCACAATATACCCCTTTTTTCCATCGTGTTTTAACGGCTAGTTTGGCCTTCAAATAGCTAGTTCCAGTCCAACAACTCTTTTTTCTCATATATAAGCACCCACATTTCATAGTAATAGAACACAAATCCCATACCAAAGCTATGGTCTTATTTACAACAATCAATGAAAATTTTCAAATAATTACATTATATTTTGCGGATACAAATTGCAAATGCAACTACAACTAAAGCCCAAAGAAAACCACATCTTCATGCTCTGCTTCATCTCTTCTTCTTTGAGTTCCTTCTTTATTTCTTCCTCATTTTGTTGATAAGAAATGCATCAGCTCCCATTCTTTCTTGATTCTGAGCTTCAGAAAGAGCAGAGGCAGCACTAGAACTAGATGATACCATGCTTAAGTATGAGTTGTCACAACCAGCATGTCTTACCTTTGAATGACGGTTGTATCTATTGTGCATCAACAATGCTCACCATTGAAGGAAACCACAAACTCAGCAAATGTAGTACGCCCTTCCCACTGAAGTGTTTTTACGGGAGAGTTAAATTCGCTGAAATTTCACATTTGCAATGAATTGTTTGAAAATTTTCATTAATTGTTGTTGTAGATAAGGTCATAGCTTTGATATGGGGTTTGTATTCCATTACTATGAAATATGGGTGAAGGGCAAACTAGTAGTTACAACCTGCTGGAAAAAAGGGTATATCATGAACTTTTGAATTTTAAGGGTATATAAAAAAAGCAAAAAACAAAGCCGTATAAAAAACAAAAAGAAAACGAGGTCAAAGCCAAAAAAAAGTCATTATCCAAGTGGTTAACTGAGGAGTCGACATTAAAAAAGGACATTTTATGAATTATAAAGATTTTGAGATATCTTTTAACAAGATTTTGAAAAAAAAAAAAGAATATACCGTGAATTATGATAGATTTTGGGAGTATAATGTGAATTTTCCAAAAAAGTTACCAAAAGTAGTGCCTAAAGAGTGAAATTTCTGGATACCTTTATTTGACTAATAGTTATCTACACCCGTTTTCCTCCCATGACCATAAAATTCAAGTACCTCCGTTGATGAGCATCCAGTCAAGCAGACCAATTCAAGCATGATCCGATGAAAATAACAGTAATCTTAATTCTGTACCAATAAAAAAACAACTTAATTAAAAACCATTATCTATACCAATACAAATGCTGTTCCTAGATAATGATACATGGGGGGGCAGAAATCTCATCTCTATACTCGTATCATATACAGGTGTGAAGATACAAAATCTACACAAAGGAACTCCCAACTCAACCCTATAATTCATAACCAGGTAATCCTTGTTGCCAAAAACTATTCCTCAAACGAAATCAGGGATTCAAGAGAGTAGTATAAGGAATGTGGCTGGTGTGGTAACATCTCTGGCCTATGGTAGGAGGCTGGAAGAATCAGATCTACTTGGCCGTACGTACCCCTATCTGCTGCTGTAAATAATAGCGGATATACAAGCTCTCCGCCCTAAAGAGCTATACATCCGTGCATACTGCACAAAGCTGAGACTCAAATGCACCATGTCATCACCTCAAAACCCCGAGAGGGTAATAATTACGAGGGCATATACCAAAAGATTTAAGTGGCCTTTAAGATGATCAGATACTGATAGTGATCCTGAGTCGGACTTCCCATTACTTGCTGCTGGTGTGGCTTCTGGGTTCAAGTTTGATGAGATTGTAGGTGAACCCTCAGGGCTCATGCCAATGGTATCGGTATTGAATTCATAGTTACCTGAAACATTGGATGGAAACATATTTACAAATCCCACATAGGAACACTAGTCGAGTGGAGAAGAAAAAGATCTGATAGAATACTCACAATCTGATGGATGCCATCCCAAAATCATCTTGTCGCGGTTAAAAACCATCCGGTATCCAGTCATAAAATTTTCTGTACCATCAAAATTGTGTGAAAATTGATGAGCAGAAGAAACACATTCACCTCATCACAACATGAACACATAGAACACAAAGTTCAGATTCCTTCCGACACCTTCCATGCTAAGATTTATCATCAGGGGGAGTAATGGAACCTAACAGCCTAAGTTTAAGCCAACATCAAACTATATAATCATAGGATTATAATGAATTTTATAAATGCCCAGATATGGCACATTAGAACAAACAAACACATACTTGATTATTGCCACAACTTGAAGTTGAGAAAGAAAAATATAAAAAGGTCAGAACCCAAAAATAAAGCAAAACAAAGAAATGAAATACTCACGTCCGATGATGTTGATCAGACTGTTTTTCAGAACCGCCAAGCAATAATAGCATTCACTCTGCTCGATAAAAAAAGAGGACAATTTACCACAAGCTGAATTAATGAACAGCCCAAGAGAAGCGATGCAATCTACTACCCATCAGTGAAGACAGCAGCTAAACTTAATTACCTTGCCTGTGGCAAATATTGCAGGATGGAGGGCACTGAACTGAGATCCGCCTCCAAAAGTTAAATTAATAACAGGAAGTTCCGCATCATTTTGGCATGAACTGGAAAGTCAATTACTCATGTCAATGCAGAAATTTTCTGTTCTCAAATATTCTCAGCAGCATAGGTCCAGTGAAGGATTTGATCTGATATTTAAGCTCAACAATATTTTAATCAGCGATTTCCACAGAAACTTACCTCAATCTATAGCAGTATTCAAAAGGAAGGTTGGAATTTGGAAGTTGAACCCTTTTATCTTTCACCTGGGAATTAAACTTTAAGGGAAGGAAACAAGGAAGGGGAAAATATATTTACACAGTCAGTACGTTGAAGTCCAAGAAAATACATGAAAAAAAAACAAAAAGCTTCACAATCTAAATTATCTCACAGAGCACTTACATTCTCAGTGACAAGACTGTAAACTGGATCTTTCAAGATTGTGAATGAAGTTCCACTATCGAAGATCGCACTATCATCAACATTGTTTTCTTTCTTACCGATGGTGACTTTGGTAATGCTCACATTGTAAGTTGCACTGGACAAAAACGGAAAGAAAATTCACAAAATAAAGAAGTGAAACTCTCATAAGGGCATCTACAATAGTAGAGAGTTACTTAACTTATTTCTAGGTGACATGTCAACAAAATATATTATTTCATTGTATAAGAAACTCATATTGTAGAGTTCCTTAACATTTTCTGTTCTCCCCTCTGCTAATTTTTACTTTAGCATTCTATTGGGACTTTTTATCTTTTTTAGTAATGTAGGAATGTTATAGCCAATAGCGATGGTTTGTAGAGTGTTGCTTAATTAAGCAACGATAAGAAAGAATAAGGGTGGATTCCACGCCACTACAGAAACATATTTACCTTTTTAGGGTGGATTCCACACCACTACAGCAAGGTAATCTGTTGCATCAAATGTAAAAGAAACTGGAGAGGAAAACGCTTAGCAAAGGCATGATAAACATCTTACTGTGTTTTGTGAAGACTGAGGGGTGTTTTACTCTGCTTAGAGCTACCAGTGTCTCCAAAACTGATTCTACCGATTCCACCACGTGCGAAACACATTGAGAAGGAATTTGCAGTTAGCTTCTGACTTGCTAAGATACTTGGGACAGAGATCTTGTCCATCCCAAGTCCGAACAGTCCATTGGGAGCACCACCACTCAAAAAAGACCCCTGTTGGCTCTGGCCACATCTATAATCATACATAATCATCAGAGTACATTAACAGATGGGTCTGCCAGTTTTAGCAGCAAAATGAAAAGTATCAGCTACTTTCATGCTGCAGAGGACATGTAGCTTTGATTTGCCTTACCCGAAGGTTATGTTTGCATTCATGGGCTTGGAAGGATGTGCATCTGTAGCAAGATGCAATACATCTTGGACTAAGTACCCAGTTGAGGATGTGTTTTCCGAGAGGTAACGAACTTCATAGGGACATCTATTGTCCACTAGGCAGCTTGATTTGCGTTCACACATGGAGCTGCTGCAGGGCAGTTTTGTGCCCGTGGAAGAAGTATTCAAGTTGTAGATGTTGAGGTCTATCTGATGAGAACAACTAACGCCAATGTCAGAACAGGGGGGTAAATACAATTGCGTGTTTGTTCAGGGTTCTTCATAGACAACGTATTCTAGTATCCAACTGAATCAACTCACCCAACCAAAATTAAGAAGTTAAGAGTTGGATAATCGGAAGGGGCGAGTTACCTGCTCCTGAACGGTGCCATCTCCGACTTGAATGGCGGAGACACAGCTGACGCAGTCGCAGGGTAGCCAGAAGTTGTCACTACCGGTATCTAACGCTACCAGGAAATCCAGCGCCGGCGTCCCCACCGAAACATTTGCATAGTACAAGCTGACGGGAAAAAAAAAGACACCCCAAAGAAATCATCTTCAGAGACAAACTCGTACTGAAAATTAATGAGGAAACGAACACACTTTTCAAATTCTTTTTCCAATATTTTCCAGTGAGCAATAATAATTCAAAAATCCGTGGAACTAGTCAACATCGAATACCCAAAAAAGTTTAACCATTTCGGGAGACTTATATAATTTCTCAAATATCAAGCTGAAGAAAGCCGTCAAATTTATATTCTCAATCTTTCCGTCCTTACTCCGATCTCATCCAACATCTCACAACCGGGAGTTAATCCGGTAGGAAGAAACAGAAGGCAATTACAAAACGATTGAGAAAAAGAAAGAAAAAACAGAGAAGAAATTTGATAGAAACTGAAAGAGGACTAGGGAGTAGTACAATCCGAATGTGTTCAAGCGGTAAGTAGTGTTCCCAGCGACGAAAGTAAGCGGGGGACTGTAATTGCTGTCGGAGGTGGAGATGAGGCGGCGGCCATGGACTAAATCTCTGGCTGCCAGGACGGTGAAGTAATCAGCGGTGTCTTTTTCCGGCATAAATTCACCATCGCTGCCGAACATAGATTTCACCGGATCGGAGAACCGGTGGTGGATAGGAAATCCGAAAGAAGCAGCCGCAGCAGCGTGGGAGGCCCAGGATAGGAGAAGGGAGAAGAGGGCGGGGAGTATAATTAATGACAGGGAGGCGGAGGACTGTTTGAGAGAACTGCTAGCTCGAGCCGCCATCATTAGCAGGCCCCAGAGCAACTTGAAGCGGTGGAAAGGGTAAGGAGGTTGGAATTGGATATCAGGAGGGAGGATGAATCGGGTTGGAAAGAGCAGTGTCGATCAGAAATGGGGGATGGATTGGACTGAAGATTCGAATTGGAGTGAATCTGGGTATCGAAGAATTGCGGAAAGTGAGGTATGAGCAGTTAAGATTAGAGGGTGAGAGAGAGGATATGAGCACTCAAGAAGTTAACATAAGCGAACATATGATGTGCAGTTGAGTTTAGGGCGCATCAGAGAGAAAATCGGTAGGTTTGGTGAATTGACGAGGAAGTGAGAGAGAGGCAAGTGTGGATGGGCGACGAAGGTGTGTAGAAGGATGAAAAGAAGGAGGTGGCGTGGACTTGCTATGCCATCACTATCGTCGTCGACTGGCGATTGCTTTCCGCGGAGAAGACGGACAGAGCGGAGGCAATTGGGGGGTTGGTTTTGGTGGCCGGTAAAAGTCTGAGGAGGTGGGGCCCCCCTTCTCTCCACTCCAAGTTTACACTTTAACTAACCCCGTTCGGCGACTCTGTATGTTACTGTTGCTGCTTTGTTTTGAAAAATTATACTCCCTCCGTCCCAGACATGTCGTTTGACTTCAATTTTTAACATATAAGATAAATTAATTTTAAAAATTTAAGTTTTGCATAGATTTCTTAGGGCATCCACATGGTGTGGATTCCACCCATATTTGTCATAAGAAATTTAAAAAGAGAGCTGCAGTGGTGTGGAATCCACACCAATTCTCTTTCATCGTTCCTTATTTAAGCAACGTACGGAAAACTAAATTCATTGTTTTTCTCTGTTTTGTCTGACACATACAATAAAAAAAATATTTACTGCTTTCTAAATAATTTTACGATTCTTATCTCAACTACATCTCACTTAATATTAATACATTAAATAAAATTGGGAGGAGTGAGAAGGTTTACGAAACTCCCTTATTGTACAACATTTCCCTAAACAAAGAAAACATACGCCATGTTTGAATCTTTTAAAACGTTTTTAGTCACTGTCGCCACACCATTAAACAACATAGGATTTGACCCTTCTTTCAAAAAAAACACATAGGATATGACCCAATTAAGTCTGCTCTTTGGATTTGATCCCAGATGGTGGTCCTAAGATTAATCGTCGATTATTGTTAGTTTGTTCTTTTGGAAATGTAAGCATCTTATTGATCAATGAAGGAGTTACAAGTCATTGTTAGTTTTAAACGTAATGCTTTTTTATGGTTGTTGTTTTTGTCATAGCTATTAGCCGCTAAAGTTATAAATTATCATAATAACAGGATTACAAATCCACAAATAAACCACATGTTCTTCTAACATGCCTACAAAGTAAGGCCATCATGAAGGAATTACAATAAGTTATAGTCCACACCATATTCTTCTGTCTTCGTCTCAACATATTTGTAGTTGTTTTGTTTGGTTTTTTTTTAATTTTATATGTGTTTAGTATATTATTGAATGAAATGCATAACTTATGAGGGACGACCACCTCTTGATGGTGTAAATATGCCAACAAAACTATAGATCAACATTTTTTTGGTTCGGTATAATTTTTTTGTAGATGTTGCAGTATATTCTGGTAGCTGTTATGCACTAGTTGTTTTGCAACATAACTGATGGCTGTTTTGTAAGGCATATTTGTAGTTGTTTTAAAAACTGTTGTTTGATAGTGTGACATTTTTGCAGAAAAAGTTAGTTTACGTGCAGTAATTTAGTGTTTTATATACAACAATTATAAATATTAATTTACAGTTTTAAAAACAATATTTTGTTAGCAATATAGGAATATTTTACCAAATATCATTAAGTTTTTGCTTAATTCATGATATACACTAAGTTCTTCATTACACAAGATAAACTAAGTTTTAACTTAATTCACCAGATAATACTCCACAAGATAACAATTTCCTCTAAGATACCGGTTAGTTCTCTACGGAGTTCTAAAATTCAACAAGATCCTGCAAAATAATGGCTAGTTTCTACACATTCAAAATTTTGCAAGGTTTCACACAATCATTTAATAAATTACATGTTTCATTTTTATCTCAATATTTTAATATTATACAAAGTCATGTAGTAAATGTTAATGTGTTACTAGTATAGATATTCTAATGAATAAAAACTACTACTAAACACAGTTTTGGCACACTAATACTTGTTAATATTTAAATTACGGTTTGTACAAGTAACTTGACTAGTAATAACTACATCCTATATTAATGTACTACATGACGCTCGTTCTCATCTAATCAACACATGTCTGCCATTGTTGTTCGTTCTCGTCTGATCGCCACAAGGCCATCATTGTTGTTGTTCCCATCCTATCGCCACACAAGGCAAGAAGGCCAAACAAATATGTGTTTTGGGGACTATTCAACTCATGTAATTTCGCCCTCATTATCGTTGAGTGCAGTTTTTTTGGAACTATTTAGATTAGAGTAATTTTTTCTCATCATCGCTGATGGACTAGTGTAGACTCACAACAACCACTTATGAAGTTATGACAACTCAAACGTAACTACGACACTTCCATAATAGCACTACCCTTTTATTTTTTCTTATCTTAAGAATTATAATTGGCCCAAGATCATTAGGGCATTACTACAGTGAAGTTGTCTGATACAAAGATGAGTAATCTAAACTAACACAAGTGATAGGGTTTCATACACTAATCCATAATTTATGGGTAATTTGTTTAATCTCAACATGAGATATTCAGTTCTTGAACAACACCGACAATGTAATCAACCAAAGCACGATTAGTTCAAAATAATTAGACCAAATCAAACCCAAATCCAACCATAAAGGCAATGCCACAATATAGGCTTAGCAACTGATTCAAGTTCCAAATGGGGGACCATAACCACATACAAACCAAATCATTTAAGAACGAATCAAACCTAAATCCAACCATAAAGGGAATGCCACAAAATATGGCTCCGCAAGCGATTCGGGTTCCGAAAAAGGGACTGTAACCACATACCAATCAAAATTTTCAAGAGCCAAGTCCTGTTCAGCCAGCCAAGCCAATTTTAGTAAGAAGTAAATTCTGGAACGCAAGTCAAACCACATTTCAGATCTTACCCATAGTTTCGTCAACAAGGGACACTCTCAGATAGCAAAGTCACAAATGGAAACCACAAATGGAACAACATTCCAAAAAGAGAACCGCACATGATCAATTTGGCCACGAGAAAATATAGCCATGAAAGAACAGAAGAAAATACCAAAATATTACCGAAAGAAGCCACACAGTGAGCGAAGCAGATGCAAATCAAAATCCAAGCTAACATCCCATAAATGATTAAAAAAACCTAGAAAATACCTTGGCAAGTTTAGATATGGTGAAACGGAATCAAGAGGTGACACATCAACAAGCTAACAATAGCCAAATACCAAATATAATTGGTCAAAGAACAAGTCAGCGCATGAGCTAGTTTTGGGTGAAAAAACTGTAACAAATGGGGATCTCCCTTTTTTGCCTGATTATAGAAACAGAAGATGGGAAAATGACTTACCAATCACAGGCGTAAACGAACAAACTCTAACATAAATGGGGAAGAACAAGCGTACTCTTCAAGCCAGAGTACGGTTTTTAGAAGATGAAACATGAATAGAAAGGGAGAAAACATAAGCAAACTAAAGTGAAGCATGAAAACTTAACCTAATTTTTTGCCCCGAAAAAATATTCGGCCATGTCAAACCTCAAAGATCAGGTGAAATAGAAAGGAGAAACGAATAGAGGGAAAACCTAAACTTACTAGTCGTCTGATCAATTTTAAAGACAAACCAACAATGTTCAAAGTCCTTGCAGTTACGAGTCTAATCACATCAAATTCAAACCATGTTGCAGACTTATAACGTATGAAGAGTATAATATTGTATGTAATTACAGTTCCCATTTTTGGGTTAAGTGACAACAAAACAGCTTGAAATAACTAGTTTGGGTTAGATGCTTAAAGTGGGCACAAAGTAGGTTGAAGTCGATAGTTTTGGTTAGGTGGTTGAAATGAGCCCAAACCAGGCCAAAGTAACTTTTTATAAGTGGGGAAGAATGTGATACTCGCCTCTCCCATCACCGAAGCCTTATTATAAGAGTTTGAATAGTAGATAAAAACGGAGACTCGTTTTACAACACGTGCTCACAGAGTTACGTTATACAGTTTAAGTTTAGTTTTCAATACGGTATCATCCTTTCCTCTTTTAACACGACTTGTTGTAGACGTGCTATAAGCATCAGTAAACACTTTATTTCATTGTTTCCACGACATATAATAACACGGTTATTTGTTAGCCGTGTTATAATGTTCTAGATTTGTCAAATTGTTTCATTTTGTTGATGCCACACAATTTAAAATATTTTTGTGTTAATTACTACTCCCTCCGTTAATTAAAATCTGTCGTTTTAGGTAGTGATTTTTCTTCAAAAATATCTGTCATTCTAGCTTTTTGATACATCCTTTTCCACTTTTAACCCTACTATTCAACACAAAAGTAATTATTATTTAGATGGAAAAGTAAAAAGTAATGGTACATGTGTCATTTTTCTACTTTTCTTAATAAGTGTGCAATTTTCTAAAATGACAGATATTGTTGAACAGAGGGAGTACCTTTTTATAACATGGTGTATTCTTGACTGTTCATCTCTTAAGTTATTAGTTGTTTTGTAGCATAAGTGTAGTTAAAATTCCTACTACCTCCATCCCACCAGGATTGTCCCGTTTACTATTTAGGCATGTTGTTTGACTTCAATATTTAACATATAAGATGAATTAAGTTTATAAATCTAAATTATGCAATTGATTCCCTACTTAATATATTGTATCTTGATAATTTTGTTTTTATAAAATTATCTTATCTTATATGTTAAATATTAATGTGAAAAATGTGTAAAAAAACAGCGGGGACAATCTTGATTAGACAGAGGTAGTATAATGTTATGTCTAAATAATCTATGGTAATCAAAAGTCATCATCCATGAATCATTTCACATCAATATTTATCGATCCTTACACACCAATCATCCAACATCAACCATCAAACACTTTGATACTAGTGATCGACATTAATCATCAAACACCAAACTAAGATTCGCAAAACGAAGCATGGTTTATTGCCTTATTGGCTTCAAACTTTTCCTTTTATGATTGGTTTCAAACCGAGGATTGATGGTGCAAGTACTATTTGCCAACAACATGTTGTCGACATAATATTCTATAATTCAAATATATAGTGCTCCATGAAGTAAAGTCTACCAGAGCAGCTATGTTTAAGAGATATTGCAATTGATGACAGATAATTAAGTACTTAAAATAAGGTTATAGATAATTAAGAGTTATAGTAACCTAAAAAAAAATTAATTTATAGTCAATTTAAATCGTTGGCCACATAGCTTAAAATATTAGATGATTGTATACAATATTTAATTATTAATAATTCATCCATAAATTATATATAACAAAGAACAAGAAATAACGTATAATTGATTCTTTTTATATCAGTAAAATAAGCTTACAACCACCAAACAATTTTGTAATTTAATTTTTAATTACTCTCAACTAACTTTTAACTAATGAGATCAATTTTGTATTTTACTCATAGAAAAAATATTTGTAGAGCGTTGGTTTACATCATATCATCTATAAATTATTATCTTACATATTATATTATTTATACTTAAAAGCTGTTGAACAATTTTTTTTATTGAGTTGGTGAATGGTGGAATAGGATAGCAAGAGGTCCTGAATTCAAATCTTACAAACTCACCTCTTTTTGGTGGAATTTGTCACTTTAGGTGACTTATTTGGTTAGCGTGATTTGCAAGCTATTGTGTCTGTCATCCGTGGGTTTACTCAGAGCGCACTGTAAGAGTAACGGCTACGAGTTCCCACGTATAATAAAAAAAGACTCAGACAATTTTATATCAACTATCGGTGTTCTTCTGGGTTTACCCTGTAAATTAAGCTAGATACTATTTTATACGAATTGTTCGTTGCTATATTTGACTTGAACATTTTTTATTGGGTTGTGGAGTAGGAGAGTAAAATGTCCTGAGTTCGAATCTTCCAAACCCACCTCCTTTTGGCTGAATCTATCACTTTTGGTGACTTACTTGTTTAGCGTGATTTGGAAGCTATTGTGTCACCCGTGGGTTTACGCAAAGCACACTCAAAGAGTAACGGCTACAGGTTCCCATGTATAAAAAGAAAAAAAGACTCGGACAATTTTATATCAACTCTTGGTGTTCTTCTTGGTTTACCCTGTAAATTGAGCTAGATACTATTCTATACGAATTGTTTGTTATAAATTGTTCATAGACGATGTTGCATCACCGCGAGCTGTTATTTGGCTGCTTTCTTAACTGTTTTATCCAAATCGGATTTTTTTAGATATGGTAATTCTGGTCATTTGGTCCGGATTCGGTTCAGATTAATCCAGAAAGAGTTAGTTTAAGATGTTTGATATTAGATTTGGGTTCAGTTTAGATATGGTGAATTCATATTTTCGGTTATGTTTGGGTTTGTGATACTTCCGGTCGTGTATGAATCAGTTCGGGTAATCTCAGGCGGATGAGACTTAGTTGAAGTAACAAATCAAGTAGTTTTGTATATTATATACGTGTTAGGTCATAATTGGGATTCAGTGACTTCGGTTCGGGTGACTGTGGTTCGGGTAAGTTTCATATGGGTTGTCTTCAATTGGACCTATTTTACGGTTCGGTTCATAATATTTCAGATTGCAGGTCACTTTTCAAATGATATTATTGGATCAAATTTCTGGTTCAGATCAAATTTGTTCGGTTCAATTTTCAGGTTCCGGTCAATTTTACCAGATCTATTTTTGTTTACTGAAAATTCTATTTACAAATACTATACTACTAATTCCTTCAAAATAAAACATTGGTAGTAGTATAGAAGACCTCTTTGAAATTGTCGTTTGCCTCATCTGTAATTGCAAGTCGACATACAAAAAGGATGTACCCTTCTAGATAAAACAATAGTACTAGTATATTGAATAACAGTACTACCGAATTCATATATAGCATAAAGTTGACACCATACTTTTGGCTGCACCGACCCTATTCAATTCTTTATGAATAGATAAAGGGAGAACGTCCAATTGCTAATGGCATATAAAGTATATCTATGTGTTCATCTTTGTCTATTAGGAGCATAAGTGCTGGAAACTACTCAAACTAATCACTGGACACATGTCGCCTTGTCGTTCTTTTTTTTTAAAAAAAAGAAAATAAATTCAACCACTTAAACTATGATTTTCACATAAGACTTACTACCTCCGTCCCATATTGATCTTCCTGTTTGTTTTTTGGCACATTTTTCCACTTCAATATTAAACATATAAGATAAAATAAATTTATAAAATAAATTTCTACAACATATAGGTTTTCATATAAGGATTCCATTGTAAAACTTAGATTTGTAAAATTATGTTATCTTATATGTTAAATATTAAAGTCAAATAACATGTCCAAATAATGAAGGAGAAGGTTAAAAGGGGACTGAGAGAGTACTTTCTAAAATTCATTCAAGATTTTATATATGTTATAACCTTCCTGGTTTGCATTTTTTTTATAACTTAAGAATTGCTAAATAATTTTCTTATAAAAGTAACGATGGATTAAAATTTTTAATGAATATACTACAATTTTAAATCATGCTTTATATGTTTACACATTTTTATATCTTTCTCGTTTTTTTATGTACAAAAAACAAGGAGGCTGCACGTGAGGATATTTTAAAGTGAGGATATATATTATCTTCAAGAAAAATGTGTAAACAATGTAGTTTGATATAAAAAAAAACATGGTTGATTAGTCTAGGTAATGTAACACCATCTAATTAGTTGTAAATAGGTGATCCAATTCGTGCAATAACAAGAATAGTTGACGAGAGAGTACTTCTAGAAATTTAGGTCACCTGCTCACCAAATAAATGACATCAATTTGGTTTTACTTAGTTTGACTTTGACTATCACAGTACCGTAAACCACTTTTATTTTACTTTTAAAACGACAAGTTCGGAGGTGACCTCTCTAAAAACAAACGTACTTCCACGTTTTAAGTATCAATTTTTAAATGTTCCCTGTTTTTTAATCATTCATACAGGGAGCAGTAGAAAAACAGAGAGGGGAAGGAATAATCAAAAAGTCTTCCGCCACCTAAAAGCTTTGCACAGAAGTGGTTTTAAAGAAGTAAAGCTTTGCATTAAACTTCTACCAATATCCCCCAATTAGAAAGGAAAAGAGAAGCTTCCGATCGATGGAGAGTCAGTGAATGCAATTAAATTCATTTAGTTACCCACAATTGACGGATGTTACCACTACTGCCTATGAAAAGTAACGATAAGTTGTACGCTTTTTTTGTTATTTACTTTTCTTCTACATTTATCTGATAACAATTTAACGAGACAAGCAGATATAATTAGATTTGTGTTCAATCATTAATAAACGATCACTTATAAGATACTAACTATATGCATTACTATGCATTCCCTTTGCCATTTGGATGTCCAAATATCTAACCACTTTAAACCTAAATAACCCACCCAACAAACCTATCAAATAAATTACCATATTGCAAGGTATATAATGAATCATAAAAACATATCTTAAAGGTTGGTGAATGGTCATAGAAATTCATCTTTTGTTGTAGGCTTTGAAATCCAGGGTTTAAGGTCACCCTAATTCCCCCTCCCCAAAAAAGAAGAAAAATAACTTGACGAGTAAATTGACACATAATAGGGCTATAAGATTGAGGAATTAGGAATGCTATAATCCGTCAAAGACTTGTTTAGGGTTTGAAATCTAGGGTTAACTCCTAAACAAAAAAAATACAACATTATAAGGGCGTATAATGAATATAAAAATATATCTTAAAGATTGGAGAATGGTCATATATACAAGAAATACTAAATCGGTTTATTGAAGGGTTTGAAGTTTATGGTTTAAATTCTAACAAACCCCGGACCTTAAACCATAAATATCCAAAACATGCTGAGTAAATTAACACATAATAAAAGTACATAATGAATCACAAGAAGATATTTGGTGACATTTTTGGTTAGTGAAATTATAATTTCTAGAATAGAATTCCTAGAATAAAATTGTTGGGATAAGATATTCTTTTGTTTGTTTACAACTAGGAAAACCTCTAGAAGCTCACTTGTTTGATTGATAGAATAATTTGACAATAAATAGGGTAGCAAATCTAGTTAATTAATCAAATAAACATATTAAACAATTGAATAAAATTTGAATTAAACACAGTATTATTAATATATTCTATAAAATGGAATTTATAAATAAAACAAGTTCATAATTAATTGTATAAAAATTATATTATAATAAAAAATGTAGTATATCTCAAAATAATTATCCACTACATGTTTTGTTATACATATTTTTACTAAGTAATGATTAATTGTAAAATTATTTCTGCTACTATTATAGTTAAATATATGTGTTAATAGATCTTATACAATGTCTAATATTTTAAGAATAACTTTATATTCTGATGTATCATATTCTATAATTTCTTCGAGTACTATAAATATTAAATTTAAGATATTTATATTTATTTAAGTAACTAAATCGAATTACAAATATTTTTGTAACTAACTATGTATTTTTTAAAATAATTTTTTATTACACCACTGGTAATAAATAATGGGTATACTTAATTTTAAGTATATATATCCTCATAGTCAATAATTTTTTATTATAAGTTTATAAATTTTATGATATAACTTTTTAATTAAAAGAATCTTATTTTAAGTATTGTAATAACTATTTAATATCTTTTGTGTTTTTTTATAATAAATACTATTATATTGTATATAACTGAAAAATCAATTGAATAATAGAAAATATTTTATTTTAATGTATGTAGAATCTAATATATTTTATCATAAGTAAATGATTTTTTAATTTAATCTTAAATTTTAAATATATATATATATATATATTATTAATTTTAACTGCATATAAATGAATATAATATATAAAGGCTATACGTGAAGTCTTGAGTTATGTATCTTTGTAATTTATTACTTTTTAGATAATCTGTTCATTTGCTTGGAATAGAAATCCTCGTGAATTATTAGTAACTTGGAATAAGCCATTATCCTAACATTAATTTTCTTAGTAATAGACATAGGAGTAGCTGTAATTCCTAGAATTACAATGCTATTCTATGTACCTATCGTGTTGTAAAGGTTAGGGAATAGCCATACACTATGAATGCTATATTTTGGAGTTTGAAACCTAGGGTTTAAGGACACTATAAACCATAAATTCTAAAAACTAGTAAAATAAATTAACACATCATAAGGGTGTATATTGAATCACAAAAAGATACATCAAACATTGGGAAATTGTCATACTCTATGAATGCTAAACATTGGAAGTCTAAGATTAGGACCCTAACCACAAACCCTACAAAATAGTTGAATGAAATACCACATTTAAGGGTATATGATAATCACTAAAAGATACCCTAAAGCTTAGAGAATAATCATACTATGATTTGAAGTTAAGGGGTTAAAGTTTGATGACCATAAAACCTAAATACAAACCCTAAAACCTGCCGATTAAATTGATGCAAGAGTATGTAATGAATCACAAAAGATACCCTACAAGTTGGAGAATAGTCATACCTTATGAATACTAAACCATCAAATTTTTTAGTTTAGGGTTTGAAGTCTAAGGTTTAGAGTCCCTAAACCATGAACCACGTATCTTTAAAACTTGTCAAACAAATTGACACATTTTAAGGTATATACTTAAGCACAAAAAGATACCCAAAGAATGTAAATGAACACTGCTAATTTGAGTTTACATTATATGCTCAATATTATGTTTAAAGCATAATATAAAATAAGTGTTTGAAACTATTTTTTGAAATACATCTGTTATTTAAAAATTAAAATCTAAAAAAATATGGTTATGATTAACAAAAGCTACGGCGTATCTCCTTATAAAATATCTTATCAACAAATGATTGAGTTCACTGTTCACCACAAATAATAGTCACCCACATCTTTCTCGTGGAATGCTGCTTTCAAGCAAAAATGTGAGTTAATTACTACTCGTCCACACTCAAATTAAGTATATATATAATAAATATAATTTGTAAAACTAGAAAAAATAATTTAAACAAATGAAAAAGACCATTGACAACCAATTACAAGTTCTATGGCGGATGATCCCTATGGACTCTGCAGCCAACCAAAGGTGAGATACATACTGCAGCTAGACCTGTTAGAGCTGGTTACCGACTTTTTTTAAAACTCAAACCATCATTTCATTAATCATTCATTACAACCCTAGAGCAACATATATTCGTCAAATCCATAAACCTACATCCAAAAGACACATGGGTCCTAGAGATATTACCACACGAAACACCATCCGAGCAATCAACCAAAATGCTAAGTCCAAGAGCCTGAACCATGTGCATACTACTAAAAGTCTAAAAGTAACTAAGGCCTCATAGGCTCTCGTGGAGTAGCAGGGCAGAAACTCTATAAGCCCGACTCAAAGGCTAAGCTCACAAGTCACTACTACCAAATACTACTAGCTAACATTAATTCTAAAAAATTACTAATGACTCATACAAAAGCGACAAAGGAAACTAAAGATAACTAAACGCCATAAACCTTCCATCATCAAACAAATCACCCACAGGATGACTCCAAAAGGCAAATATGAGCTAGAGCAATCTAGCACAACCAATCATCTTGTGGGAAAATCCAGACAACCACAAAGCGATACAAGCTCCCAACCTACCCATTGTCCCGGATCTGAACTGGCAACGGTCGAACCCGTAGCTTCCAACGCAATCAATCTTTGTTGCGTCCACTCCACCATCACAAAATTGACATGCAAAGGACAAGAGAAAGCCTCCATCCCCAGGAAGTGCAGGGTATGGCAGAGAAATAGAGCAAGCCTTCACATACCTTCATCATCCACATTTCCTCATAAACAGAGACTTTCGGCAAGAATCACCCCAACATAATCCAAAACATTCAATCAAAACCCAGGCTAAGATCACTGACCTTTTACCTCTATCAAGAAAAGCAAACTGATGCCCAAAATTGTAGTCGAGGACAACGAGGGGCAAAGTTGCTGAAGGTTGAGGCACATGCATCTGATCACTTCTCACCATGTGCACCAACAAATAAAATTGAAAAACGAGGAAGGGGACGAAGGAACAACAACTGGAAGCAAAAGAGGATGATCGAATGCAAAAGGTGAATCTAACAACAGAAAGACCAAGGAAAACATAGAGGGTAGGGAAAGTACAAATAACAAAGCACGAGCACAAAGAACAAACTAACACAAAAGCGAAATAAGAATGACATAATAAATAACCATCCAAGAAAGAGCACATGATGCTTGTAAAATCAGGAAAAACAGAAGGGGCTAAGGCATGAAGGCTCAAGGCAAGATAGAGGAGAGGGTAGAAAGGCGAGATGACCGGAAAAACTAAAAGCAAGAGACCAGGCTAAGGGCAAAACTCCTACAGCGGGAGAAAACAGAGAGCCTCCCTTCTATTTTCGTGGGTTACCGGCTATAGAACTCGTAACTAACTATCCATTAAAGAGTGACTACAAATAAGTGAAACCGTGACTGAAAATAGTACTCCCTCCTCTCCAAAATAAATCTCGTTTTAGGTATTTATGTTCAAATTATTTATCGTTTTAGACTTTTTATCTTAGTTTTCACTTTTGCCCTTTTCACTTTTTCAATTATTAATGTCATTAAACTCTACTTTTTTGTACAACCAATAAAATATACTTGTTTTTTCTCTTTTCATACAAAAAATAAGGTTATTTTAAACTCTTTCTTAAAAAGTGTAAATGTCTAAAAAGACATTTATTTTACAGGGGGTATATATCCTTACTTAATCGAGAAGGCCAAAGCTTATCACTCCCCTTTTTCTGCAAATATAAAAAATATTGCTACCGGAAAATCAATAATGAATTAATATGGACGGTTTAGCGGTTAAACTACAAGCTCGGTGTTGTTACGAAAAAACGCGAAGACGGTGGAGAATGTGCTCTCAGCAAAGCTAAATAGTACGCAATATTGAGGCTTGGACATGCCACGCCTATTCTTCTTGTTCACAAATTACACACATGGGTGGTTAAAGGGGAGCGCAGTACAGCATAGCATAGCACGATATGGATCTCCTCTTCGCAAGGGCAAAACTTGGTCCCACTTCATCACCTCAACAATCAATATGCTCCATACGATATGACCCTAAAATTCAATGAACTCACTCATCTCTAGAATTTATGACCAAATTATAACAAAGACCTCCTTACATCCATCCAGTGACCCAAAACTATGCAGATCTGTCAAACAAGATATACACGGAGTAGTTGCAATTTTTCCTCTTATTCGTTCCTTCATCATCAACAAGGCTTTAATGATGAAAACAACACCAAAAGAATGGTTGAAATGACTACTACTATACTAGAGATATAAAGAGAGCAATTCTTGGCAAACGGGGAGGAAACTGATGACTGCTGAGACGAGGAATTCTCACGTCTGGCGGATGATGAAGGTTTGGAAGAGGCGGTTTTATCAGGTTCAATTGCTGTTGCAGGGAACATATGACTCGAATTCTTCCCCCTTGTTCCTTCTTCCGGTGTAGTAGTGTTAAATACTTGTATATCATAACCTGCAAAAGTGCCCAGTTTCCCTTTTAGCCCCTATTCTTAATACGGAGAAACAAACTGAAAAAGAACTCAAATAGAACATGGCATGACTCACAATCAGAATTTTCCCAACCCAAGATCTGCTTTTCTCTGTCAAATACAATTCGGTAGCCAGTCATGAAGTTTTCTGCAAACATGTTAAGATACAAGATTAAAAGACTAAAGAAGAGGAGAAAAAGACCAAACATGCCAGTGTGTCACTATCTCGTTGTACTGCTGCTATTGCAAAAGGCAAACTATCTCCAATGAAGGCACTCATCAGAGCTTTTCGCACAATCCGCAAGGAGCAAAAGCTAACAACCAGAGGAGGATGACTTACGTCCAATTATGTTCAGCTCAGTACTCTTGACAACAGCAAGACAGTAAACCATTTCACTCTGCAATTCACCATGCGAAAAATCAGTGATTCATCTCAACATGCAAGGAAAGGACAAAATCAGTAAAAGGTTAAATATTTACACTAGGAAGACTGTTTACATGGGTCGAGATGACAATTATAGGATCATAAACAGGGAAAAAGCTTCCTCCATCCATAGCAAGGCTCATGCTCGGTATTATGCTTGTATTTGCGTCAGGCCTGTCAAAGTTTTACAGCTGAATACCAACTTTGCACTAAGAAAGTCAGAATAGCAACTTCTTGCAACCAAACAGACCTCATATCATAGCAGTACTCAAATGGGATCCTAGAATCAGCTGGACGCCGACTATCCCTGGCCTGTGAATGAAACTGACATCAAGGGAGAACATATTAGAAATCAATCCAACTGAAAAATGGATTACTGAGAAACTCAGCTTCGACAAAATACTTACACTTCCAGTCAAGTGAGAATAAGCTGGCTCAACAAGGTAAGTAAAAGATGTTCCAGAATCAAATAGAGCAGTGAATGTCATGTCAATGATGGATGTTCCGACCCGGATCTCTGTAACAGTCACGTTATAGGTTGGACTGAAAGCAACAGAGATAAAAATAAGCAAAACAGCAATTAAGGAAAAGGGTGATAATTACTCAGGTGCC
Organism: Limonium bicolor; assembly: GCA_023374045.1. Lineage (NCBI taxonomy): Eukaryota > Viridiplantae > Streptophyta > Magnoliopsida > Caryophyllales > Plumbaginaceae > Limonium > Limonium bicolor. The sequence goes on along the minus strand of CM041776.1, from coordinate 393,544,345 downwards.
CATATGAAGCATTTGGCAATAAGTATCTAGGAATTTACCACTTACTGTGATGGATTGACATTGAGCATAGTCTCTCTTTGGTTAGGACTACCCTTGTCTCCAAAGCTAATCCTTCCAACTCCATCACGCCCAAAGCACATGGAAAAAGAATCTGCTATGAATCCTTCTCTAGACAATATGCTGGGAACTGATATATTCTCCATGCCTAGACCAAATAAACCATTAGGTGCCGCAATGTCCAAGAATGAACCAGTCTGGATCTGTCCACACCTGCGAAGTCCAGATTCAGTTTTCTTTTGTTTGTCTTGTGAGGACCAGGTGTTCTTTATGATATTAAAACAGCATGCAGTCTGAGTCACTAATCTTACGATATGCTAAAACCTTAAACAATGTGCATAATCACATAGATACTCAATGCAAATATGGAATGATAAATGGACATAGAACGATGAAGAAAGGAGTAGGATGCCTACCCAAATGTGACATATGCCTGAACTAATTCCTTCTGATGATCTTCAGTAGTGAGGTGCAGAACATCCTCAATGAGGATCCCGGAAGTGGAGGTATCAGCCGATACATATGATATGACATAAGGGCAATTGTTGGTTCCTGTGCATTTGTTACGGTGCAAACACAAATTGTTGTTGCAGTTGACCTTCTTGCTTGTTGATGAACCTTTGGGATTGTATATGCTCAGTTCAAAGTCCTGTTAAGACAGGATTTGTTAAGATCATATACCGCAAACGTTAGCAGAAAAAGAAAACTCTTTCCTTAAAATTCATATACGGTGTGTTTGATGTTAGCGTTCCGCACTGCTTTTCAATTTTTTCTCCTCTCTTTATTCCGGCCACTAGTCTGGTTGCCAATGAAACAGACCCCAGGTTGATAACAATCTTCATTTTCAATGGACAAGAGGACAACTTAAATGCATTACGTGTACTTGAAACCAGCTCGTTGTCGTTGGACAGAAAAGAGAAAATGAAAACTGTGGTCAGTGGTCACAGCAAGAACAGTAATAGCACAAGCTCTCATTAAATGTGCGGGACAGAGACGTGTAAATGTTAGGGAAGGAACTTAATATCAGAATGAGACAATAAATATCTTCGAGATGATGAAAGCTATACATCTGACGTATAGCCAAGCCATGAAACAGATAAAGTCAGTATCCATCGTTTTCCCTGAATCATTTACCCACCTTGCAGCTGACGTAGCTTAAAACTCAGAGGAACATTAGCCTACCATGTGCATGGTGAATATCCTCAATGTCACACTCCTGATCTTATCCGTACACAAGTCACCAATTATAAGCACCATAGAAATGCTGGATTTCCACATGTAGTGTAGCATGTAAAAGGAACAAGGATCTCCAATATACAGTGCACAGTTAACGTGGAAAACAAGAGGAAGTTAGACGAAGAATCTCAACTCACCACTCCATAACTTGTCCCTTCAATTGGCGCGCATCTGGTGCAATCGCAGGGTACCCAAAATAAATCACTTCCAGTATCAAGCGCCACCAGAAACTTCATCCCCGGCGTACCTAACGTCACGGTGGTGTAATGCAGACTGCAGACATGGAAGAATTCTCATTAAAGTCATCCGCGAAAGTATAACTAAAACAAAACTAAAAACCCAAGAAATTCCTGTTTTCCGGTTTCTATGAACAAGGAAAAAGAAAAAGAAAAGATAAGCAATTATGACGAGGAAGACTGAAACCCGTACAATCCAAGAGCGCTAATCCGAAAGGTGGAATTGCCGTCGGAGAAGGTAACAGGTTCATCCTCAATTTCAGAGATTTTGCGACCACGAAGAAGACGATCGCGCTCAGCAAGCTCGGCATAGTACCCCATGGTACCCTTATCTGGCCACCGGTGAGAAGAAGAGTTGGATCTTGCGGTGCTATGGTACCAAACCTTTACCTCGTCGGAGTAGCGGTGGTGCATTTCGAAGCTGAAGATTGTGCCATGGCAGAATCGCAGCACTAAGGCAAAGATAAAGAGGAAATGAAACGGGAAAGGGAGCATCCTTTTCAACCTACAACGGAGAGAGTGTAATCTTGACAAATGTGACATTGAAGTAGGTAAAAAGGAAAAGAGAAAAGCAGAGATGAGTACGAACCTGTATCTTGAAATTGGGAGATGAATGATTGTTCCGTTTTGGAAAAAATGGGAAGGAGGAGTCCGTTTGGAGAGAGAAATTGCAGACTACAACACAGTTAAGAGTGGAGGGAGAACGGTGGTATTTGTGTCGTGGGGTTAGGCGGGTTTTGTTTGTATTCGACTGTTGAAGATGATGTCATAGCCATACTACAATGGTTTCCCACATCGAAGGTATATAAGTAATCTATCAAGTCTGTCAGGGTATAGAGGAGTATGTTCGTAAACTTATCTCCTGTCACCAAAGCGATGCACATGCGATTAGTTTTGTGTCCCCTCGAATTGGACGGAAGCGACATACTCCGACCTTCCCAAATCGACGAGATATGACGTAAAAGTCTGATTTTGTCCGCTAGCCATTCACCCCCCAAATACACCTCATTCAATTCATGCTTCTCGACATTAATATTATTTTTGCATGTTTGCCTCTATTTAGTTCGTCCGCTCTTCATTCTGCTGCACAATGTCTACGGTTTATAGTTCGTCTGATGGCGTAGTGCAAATCGAACCTTCAGACGTTGCAGTATGTCAAACCATCAGGTTTGATAATGAGCAGGATGGGTATAACTTCTACTCCAATTATGCGCGAAGGGTTGGATTTGAGGTTCGTGTAAGAATTAGAAACGAATCCCAGTCTAGAAACAGGGTTGCCACTGTACGACCGTACATTAAGCTTGTATGTAAACAAGAAGGTTTCAAGAGAAACAGCAGAAAGAACCCTAAATATATTAACCAGACGGGTTGTGATGTTAATGAACCTGAATGTCAGGCGAAGAGGCATTATGCAGAGGAAAGTGTGGATGCACGGCTTCGCTGACGCTGAAATATTTGTTTGATGAACTGAGTTATTCAATCTCAGCATGGGTGGGTGAGCACAGTGGGCACGAACTAATTCCCCAAGAACTACGTTATCTACATTGTATTACAGTTGTATGACAAGGAGTCAAAGTCATTCTGTCTTGGTGAAGGAAATTTGCCCACGATGGACAAAAGTGCAGATTGACCACCCGACGGATCTCCAGCATGTGTGTTCACACAGCCCTCTATTGGAGTTTGATCAAATTCTGCAGCAACAACATCGGTAGCGATCATGCTATCACCCCCCTCAGCTTCAATACACTGTTCAGATAAATCCTTTGATCCATCCTCTATCTCAGCAGCTAACGCACCCCTGTCCTCCCTCTCAGCACTTAACGTACCCCCATCCTCTCCATCCATACCAGTCTACAATGAAACCACACAAAGACACTCATTATATTAGAAATGATTGATGCTTAAAACTTGAGGCATGATTACCTGATAATCACCACATATGTTTAGCTTTTCAACATCATACTTGACAGGTGGTTGGCTCGAACCTCCATCGCACAGGGTCATTAAAGACTATAGCAACAGATTGGTTCCAATCGATAAAAGTATCACCAATAATTATCACAAGATTGCACGGCAAACAAAAATGAATAACATAGAGCCTGGTTGGGACAGAATACCTGTGCCGCAAGATTGCAATTACCGGTATTTTTTATACACCCATCGTAACTTGCTTTTCTTTTGGGTCGACCCTCACTCAGACCATCAGCTTCTGCCTTACCCTGTGCATCCTTATTTTTACCGTTTGCCCGAAGCAACCTAACAATGTAATTATTCAACGTTTCAACCCTTCGACTCCATCGGTTGAACTCTAATACAGCTTCAGCGTGTGCTGTAGTGGCATGCAGATGGACAAAATTTTAAATCACATATATACATAACAGAGTTCGGCAAATAACAGTGGTCAACTGCAAGACTGTTTACCTCCGATAGAGTCATGTCAATTTCCCCATCATCCAAACCCTCAGCACCAACAGACTGACGATCTGCACGGTAATGGGATTTTGGCATAGTGGTCCCCATGTTACGGCTGGATGTACCAGGATACTTAACCCGACCTCTGCATATAGCTCCAACCGACTTTAGATCCCGTAACTTCTTTCTTACGGATTCTGTTGACTAGAGTCCACATGTTGGGACGACGTCAGACCGTATTTCGTCATCAAATAGTACACTGTCAAGAAAATGTACCTGCGTTGTATGTACTACTGTTACGGCATAATGGATCTCACATAAACAACATAGAATGAATTTATAAATGTGTTAAGGAGTAACTTACAAACAGAAAATGGAAATCCCCTTTGAGCAAAGGGCTTGCATCCTTGGAATCAGCATATTTGTCTAAACCACCAATCAGGGTGTCGGAAATGTGCTGACACCAGTTATATTTTGGAATCAATTCCAGATCATGTAAAAAGTCACCGTAGTTGAGATTAACACTGATCTTGGGGGACGGGTTGAGTACACATCCTAATGAGTACAAGATAAACAGCTTGGTACGTTTTTCAGGATCTTTTTCATAAAGGATCCTACCGTACACAGATGTCAATGGAGCCAACGAGGTGGACCGCAGTCCCATATCAGCACCAAGTTGTTTAGCCCTACTCGTACGATTGGGACTTAATTTGATTGGTAAGTTACCCGATGGAAGATTGTAGACCCTCTTCACGTCATCAGGGCCCACCGTGAGCAAATTTCCTTCATCGAGACGGAATGACTTTGACTCCTTGTCATGCAACTATGATAGATTGTGTATGAAAGCTCGATCCATACGATCGACTGATATCTTGGTTAGACCGATAAACCCAGTATTACGTAGAACCTTCCTAAAGTCTGATAATATACCACCGTTGGCAAGATTATTTACCGTCTCAATCATCTTCTTGGGCGCGCACTTGTTCTGGTAGTTGTCGGGATGCCGGACCTCAATGCCCTGCTGCTTCCCATCTTGGGGTTCAGCATCATCATGAACCGATTGATGATGCGTAACCTTTTTCCTTTTAAGTTTACGTTCGGCAACTGCCGTATGTGATGGTTTAGGACCATTTGACCAAGTAAGCCTGAGTGGACTAATAATCGTTCATACTAAGGAAAACACCGGGAAACGACAAACATTTCATACATAATCAGAAATTTCAGGCCTTGGAAAAAAGAATGGAATGATGTAAAAGACAACAACCTTGGGTCCAGAGTGGCTCAGTGGACTTATAACCATTCATATTAAGGACCACACATGTAAACGTCAAACATTTCATACATAGTCTGAACTTCCAAGAGTTGGAAAAAGAATAGATTGATGAGAAAGACAACAACCATGGGTCCAGAGTAGCTCAGTGGACTAATAATCGTTCATATTAAAAACAACACCGGAAAATGACAAACATTTCATACATAATCGGAAATTTCAACATTTGGAAAAAAGAATGGATTGATGTAAAAGACTACAACCATGGGCCCAGAGTAGCTCAGTAGACTAATAATTGTTCATATTAAGGACAACACAGGTAATGACAAACATTTCATAAATAATCAGAAATTTCAAGACTTGGAAAAAAGAATGGATTGATGAAAAAGAAACAACCATGGGTCCAAAGTAGCTCAGGTAACCCCTTTTACTAATTGTTCCCGGATCTAAGGGGTGCATACCATAACTGTAATTTTTCCAGTCAAAATCAAACGTCGTAATTAAACATATTACAGCCTAAAACACTAATAATAAGGGGGCATATTGTTGTCAGATACCAAGATCATGGAGGATGGATACACTACGTACATAATTCATCGTATTTAAAAAATCTATGATGAACAACATTAGCGAATAAGCACAGAAATTTAACATCAGGTTGTTGTATCACAAGACGAGCAAGTAGCACGATGTTGTGAGGTGGGGTGGCCCTGTAGGGGTATAGAATTCTATATCTTGGCCAAAAATAGGACCTGATGTGTGCAAATTTCGTGACTGGATCATACTTTTTTATGACCATGTAGTACATTTTTATGACAAGATGGTGGTAAAACTCGGCTGATAATCAGGTATCGAGAGGGTCTGGTCAAAAATCTTGGGGGCGATGTTTCAGGTAGCTGTATCACAGGAATAGTAGGTAGCTCAATGTTGTGAGGTGGGGTAGCCCTTTAGATTGGCCAAAAATAGGACCTGATGTGTGCAAATTTCGTGACTGGATCATACTTTTTATGACCACGGAGTACATTTTTTTGACAAGATGATGGTAAAACTCGGCCGATAATCAGGTATCGAGAGGGTCTGGTCAAAAAATCTTGGGGGGAGATGTTTCAGGTAGCTGTATCACAGGAATAACAGGTAGCTCAATGTTGTGAGGTGGGGTAGCCCTGTAGGGTGTAGAATTCTATAGGTTGGCCAAAAATAGGACAGGTTAGCAGATAATAGTCTAAACAAAGATACATGCAAAATTTGCATGGAACTGGAGACATGACAACAATGGCGGATGCAGAGGGGGAGCTAGGGGCTTAGGCATTTAACTAACGTAGCAATTCCAACCGTATTAGGGTTTCATACCTCGCTTTCGGTAATGCTGAGCATAATTCACAAAACCAAACTTACTAATTTATTATAACAAGTGGCCACAGACCAATCAGTTATCCAAATAACTTCTGCGTGTTGTAAATTTAAGATTAACGGACACAGAGGATTTCAATTTTATTTTGAAATTTTGGGCCAACAATACTACTTCAGCAGAAAAAAGGTTAAATCCGAACAAGGGGAGAGTGATGAAAAACACTAGAAACCATTCGCATGCAAACTAAATGGACAAAGATAGTGGGGCTTATTCATGGACTCATGGAGAAAAAAATTTACGATCTTACAAATTTAAACTCAGCTTACTCTAGACACCTACTTGTGATACCAACCAACAGATACAGATGGATGGGCGACAGTTGTAAGACGGTCGAAAGGAACAGCAAAATTGCAGATCACCGGAATCGACCGGGGCTTAGGAAGAAGAATGGGGGAAATGAAAAAGAGCTGCTTGGAGAATTTGCTTGGATTACTGTCAGCAACTCAGCAAAGGGGGAGATTGAAATTGGGGGGAAGTTAAATCGGCCGATTTAAATAATTAAAAAAAACCAAAAATGTGATAAACTGTGGGTGATCTCACGTGAGTTGTGCAACGCGAGTTTACGAAAATACCGCTGTGGACCCCTGTCAGGCATGCGATATTACAAACATACCCCTGATTTTTCCATACTGGGTCTACACCGTAAGATGAGAAAAATGTCAATCAAACGCCTCAAATTAGCGAAGGCACAGTGTCTTCAATTCCTTCAAAGTCACCAGAGCCGGTCCCCTCTAAAATAACCAGTATTCTACTTACAATTATATTTTTCTTAACTACAGTATAATAACTTCCAATTTTGATCTAACTTGCCAACCCATACCAAAATGAAAAAAGTTTATTTTTGTTCCGATGAACCAAACATGTTGTTACTTAATCTATTTCCAGTCTTGCTCATTAAGTGAAGGTTAGTGTTGGAATTTCTAATACATAGTAGGTTGAGTTTGGATCCACCTATTCATTAAGATAGATTAAGATATATCATTTTTTTGTTTAATTTGGTTTAAAAGGGTATATTTCATCCTATTTTAGGTAAACATCAAATACTTCTCTTTTATATAATGTTAATAGTATAAACATGTTGTCAATAAGTTCACAAGAGCCAATTTCTAGAAATCATCACCTAAGTTTTGTTAAAACATATCTCGCTCAATTCGATCTAAGTTTGAGTCTAGGTTATCTATTAAACCAATTATCAAGTATCCTTACTTTAACCAATCCAAAGGAAGAATTACTAAATTGAATCATACCAAAAATGATTCCATCTTAATAATTAATCTTTTTACACTAATAAAAAAATTGTTTATAAATTGTTTCATGTGCAATAGTTATAAATTATTCATTAGGTATGAACTCATAAGTTGATATGAAGATCTTGAGTTGAGAATATAGTTACAAACTACAATTTTTTCAAAGAAGAGCTTGATACCTTGCATTCATGTGAAAAGGGAATACAAAACATTATAAACATCAAGGGAACAAAAACACTCCCATATCACAAAAACTCAAAATGTTATAAGGGAAAATTTACCCCATCAAAAATGGGCTACGAGCTGAAGCAAAAACCTAGAGACGACCGTACGTAAACAAACATGAAAGGAGGGGATCATGAGCAAGAGCTTCACAAGTAAGGAATTTAGTGATAGCCTAAGCTAAAGATAAGCTACCAGCGAGGGATATGACCAATGTACTTGTTGATCATATTTTCATTGGGAGATTCTTGCTTTGCTGCTGAATTATTTTTGTACTACGAATGAATATGACATATGAGAGCCTATGACAGTACACCATATATATCGACTAAACATAACAACGATAAACACTTTGAAGTAGATCCACCTTGATGACTCAACACACCTTCAAACATAAGGACTACTCTGTTTATTTGAACAAGAAGCCTAAGATAAATTTCGAAATGAACAAACACCAACATTCTAGAAAGTCCATATTTCTTTGTTGTTAACTAATAAAAAACTTGCATGCACTTGCCATACGTGACTATACTAAGACACTTATCAAGGAACATCTCCCTTTTACTTGTCCATCATATCATAACAAGGACCCAGAAGGAAAAATTAATTAATCAGTCAAACTGATCAATTTTGGTTGTTCTACCTAAACCAAGGTGAATTAACAAGGGAAATTGGAGAACAACTCCAATCTTTTAGTAGCACTCGTAGAAAATCGCATAAACTTTCTTAAACCATAAAGTTTTTATATACTATCAGTACAATCTCAATATATATAGTTATCTATAACTAGATAGTCAAGAAATTACTATACATTCATCTCTTCACTGACCAATACAAGAACGAGCTAGCTGGAGAAAGTATTACTTCACATGTATTACAGTCTGACATGCATTTTTGCCCAGTCATGTATAAATCATTTTTTTACATTATAGACATTTCAATTTTTTTTTTTACATAATATAGCTTTAGAGGAGGGTATATTTTTGTCATAGTAAGCATGTGTAGTTATGTCATAAGTAGTAGAGTGTCGTTTTTTGTTAGTTCTTTCGGGGAATGTCATTACTTTTAGCTGTTTTGTCCTACCAACAACTTCAAATCGTGCAAATATACCGCCTAGGTAGCAATTATGATAGTCTATCTTGAAGATCACTCATAACTAACTAGAGGTTCAAATTTGGGTTTATAATTCAAAGTAGTTAGGTATTGTCTACTACTATAAAATTAATTATCTTCTTTGAGTGAAATTCACTCAAATCATTGATCATTTTGGGTTTTATCTCTTTTACATACTCCTAAACGATCAATATGTGCGACTTTCGTGGATTAATTTTTTTTTACTACCCTTGTTGATGAATTAACTATATTATTCAATTTGCACTTATTGCTCAATCAACGATTAAGTTGTTATAAATCTAATGTCAACTTTTATGAAGGATAAAAAGAGCTCTCGGTTCTTGCGAAAAAAAAAGAGCTCACGGGATATACCAAACTACGTGTAGAATCCTTTTTTTTTATTGAGAAAATTCTCTTCCTTCTACTAGAAGGATCCATTGCATTCCCTACAAGAATCGGTAAGAGTGATGTTAGAATTAATGCTAAGTCTGTTGAGTTGCTCTGGTGAAGTGATATTGGTTTTGTGTTTCAGTTATTATCTTTTTCACGAAGAGTTTCACAGAAGTTGAGGATGCAAATTAATGGCGTTTGCAATATTTGGTTTTTTAATATTAAGAGGAAGTTAAAATCCTTAAAAGAAAAAGTTAAGACTTCTGGCTTTTTAGATACCCGAGTGTTAGTTTTTTTCTAAGGTGTTAATGGATGACGTTAATAAGGTTGTAACTGTTGTAACTTGTACGCCATTATGTGACTGTTGTTACTGGGTTAATGTTGGGATAAGTAAAGGGTTTAGATCTATCACTATAAATAGATCTAGTAACCTGTAGCTTAGGATCATCCTAACTTGTGGGGGTCACATCCAAGAGAGTCAAGGGTGGTTCTATGGGGAACTCAAAGGGACTCGGGTAAAAACACCAATGGAAATAAGGGATACACGGGTTGATGGGTTAGTTTGGTAATCCTCATGTAAACTTGATCCTCATCCTCTCAATGAAAATTGTTTTATCTCCTCTCGTGGATGTAGGTCATGTTTGAACTGAACCGCGTATATTCTTGTGTCACTAATTTTATCATTACATTATCTTGTGGTTTTTCTTCTTCGGTAACCATGTCGATCTCACCCTGATCCTGGGGAAATGAGCTCAAAATCCTAGCTAGTGCTATCAAAGTTCATGGTTTTTCGGGATGTCCATGTTAGAGGAGATGTCATCGGGAAGAGAGAATGGTTATTTAAGATGATGTGGATTTCAATAAAAATGAAAAACAAAGGAAGGTGTTGGAGAAAGAAAGTTGTCATGCCTCAAAGCTCATGCATTTCCTTGTCTTATCAAAATACAGTGTTTGTGATATTTTTGAAGTCTTGGCATTCAATTCTTGCTAATGGAGATGAAAAGCCAATGAAGAGTAAATGTGGTTTTATTCTTCATCGAGCAATGACGAGAACTTGGTGACTCATATTTCATCAAGTACGATGAGGTGTTTTCATGCGAGAGGTGGTGTACTCTTAAAAAGATGTTTGGATTGAAAATAAGTTTGGAAAAGAGGAAGAGCTCGTAAAAAATAAAATTCATCAACTATGAGTGTTTTTTGGTGTATGGATGTACTTGGAGATGATAATGTGTTGTTGGAAGGAGATCAAGTTGAAGATCTTGGATCTTGAAAAATTCGTTGCATCATTCACATTTTAAAGTAAAGTCCAGTTCTTTATTTTGTTGTAGGGAAGTAAGGATAATATAAAATGGTAAGATCTAGTGAAGCTTCAATGGTGGAGGATTAGTGTAGAAAACAAGAAAAATATTTTTTCGGGTCATGTGATGAATCATGGACTTTGATAAGTGGTGAAATAATGTAACTATAGGGTCTTTATTCTATTTAATTGATTACCTATTTCACAGCTTTATAGTGCACTTCATTAGTATTAGCGAGCTTGTACATTTTGCATTTCATATTAGGTAAAAGCTCATTCGTGCATGCTTTTGAAGACTAAAAAAGATGTCATGGCCAAGATTCATTACTATGAGAAGTATGCCAAGAACAATGGGACATCTTAGAAAGATTTTGGTGCAAAGTAAATGATTCTTGAGGCGACCGACTCAGGTGACTACCCTAGTGGGTCGGTCGGAGTGGAGTTTTTGTCTCTGCACGTGACTGCCCCATACGACCGCCCCCGTGGGTTGGTCGAAGTTGACTTTTGCTCTTTATATTTTTCTACCCCAGACGACCGTCCCACTGGGTCGGTTCAAGAGAGACGACCGACCCAGATAATCGCCCCAATGGGTTGGTCGAGTGAAGTTCACACACGTGTTTTCGTCTTCCAGAGGGGACCGACCCACGCGACAGCCCCAGTGGGTCCGTCAAAACAAAAATATGCTCAGAACTGGGTTTTAAAATGAGATTTTAGGGAGCTTATTCCTGGTATTCACCCAAGGTTGGTCTGGCTGCCATGACGAATTGGTAGGAGCCAGGTGAGTCTCTATATGACTCGTGGGATAGGTTCAAGGAGCTACAAATTCTTTGCCCACATCATGGTATGAGCAGTGAGGAACTAGTTTTTTTATCAGGGGACTACAGACGTAATGTTATAACCATATAATGGTATGATACAACAGGGGTAACCCAGCCAGACAGTGGATATTCAAAGAACCACAATACAAACACAAAAGACAACAGAACAATACAAAACTCAAAAACAGAAAAACTACTACTGTAGAGTATTATCTGTGCATATATCCAGCAGAATTCGAAAGAGACCAGCACTCATCTCCAAGTTGCTACAAAAAAACCTGCTACGGACAGTCTTTCAGATTTGTAGAAGCTAGCAGGGAGGACACAGGTCCTCTAAAACTCTTCTTTTATTTGCACCACTCCATAGTTTGTAATTTGATCGATTGTGCCACATCCTCCCATATGATGACAGCTTGGTCAAAAATTGTACGGTTTCTGCATTGCCAAATAGAATACTTACCAAACATAAAGGTTGCACACCAATAGGGGATGCACCTTATGTTGGGCATGCGAGACCGCAAGAATTCTAGGCTCTCGTCAATCTCCACATTAAGAGGGAAGTCAACCCCTCACCAGAGCATCAGTAACTTCCACAGCCTCTTAGATTCATAACACCTGAGGAATAGGTGGTCAGCTGTTTCAAGAAAATGTTTACACATAGGACAGAGCAGACCTGCCAACGGTATTATATTTCTTGTAAATAACTTGTCCCTGGTAGCCAACTTCTTTTGAAGCAAGAACCAGATGAAAAGCTCTACTATAGGGGCCACATTTCGCTCAAACTGCTCTATACAAGTGGATCTGGTTCTGCTGTTCTTTTCTCACCGCTTCTTCATAAAAACTGCTAACTGGATATTTGCCATCCGCTTAAACTCCATTCGAAAAAATCAACACCCCCGTTACTTTCCAGATTCACGTTATCAAGGAGTTGCATTAGGTTACTAGCCTCTTCATTTTCATAGACAAACATATCTCTTCTCCATCTTAAGCACCATATCCATTGTGAACCGTTCCACATGCCCACTTCATTTACTTTCGTAGTTTTAGCGTCACTTATCGAGAATAGTCTAGAATATTTACTACGTAGGGTATAATTTCCTAGCCACGGATCCAGCCAGAAATGAACATTTTCACCACTATGGACTGCCCATCTTAGGTTCGAAATTAGCATACCCTGTATACTATTTTTCCAGGAACACAACGACACAATGTTTTTCCATAAGCCCTTCCTATTACACGCCTGCCATGATTAATCATTAACAGGAAGACAAATGTCTTGTCTGTAAGTAGATGCCACAACCCTTTTCCACAACCTGTCCCCGTCCTACATATACTTCCACCACCATTTAAAGATCAGGGCTGTGTTTTTGTCTCAAAGTCACAGACCCCAAGACCACCCAAATTCTTTGGTTTGGTCAGACAATCCCATTTCATAAGTTCCATGCCTTTACCATTCTGTTAACTCCACAAAAATCTTCTTTGGATGGAGTTTATTTTCTCAATCACACCCTTCGGCATATGGAACAAACTCATATAGTATATAGGGATGCAGTCCAGAACTGCACGTATGAGCACTAGCCTGCCTGCTCTAGATAAAGCAGTCACTGTCCACTGACACAATTTGGACTCAATCTTCGTTATTACCGGCTGCCATGTAGCAATACTGCGCGGGTTTGCACCCAGTAGGAGACCAAGATAGGATGTAAGGAGGGACTCCACCTGGCAACCAAGACAGCTTTGAACACACATTGTACCAGGTTCTTCAAGGTTCACACCAAAGGTAGTGGACTTATTCCAGTTCACCTCTAAACCTGACATATCAGCAAAAATGGCCACAATCCACTTTACTGATAGCAGCTCACCTTCCTACAATGGGCAGAAAATGATAGTGTCATCTGCAAATTGCAAGTGGGACACCCTAACTTCATTGTTGCCAATCACCAGACTTTTTCTATCCCCAATTCTGATTGCGTAGTCCAGGAGCCAGTTTAATGCTTCTGCGACTATAATGAACATTAGAGGCGAGAGGGGGTCACCCTACCGCAGTCCATGCCTCAGTTTGAAAGTTGGGATAGGGCTCTCATTGACAAGTACTAGCGATGCGAGGAGTGCTGATGCAGTTCCATATCCATTCACGCCACCGAGCTGGGAATTGAAGCAATTCTAACATCTTCGTCACAAACCGCCAGTTAATACAATCATAGGCTTTACAAAAATCAATTTTGAAAATTACACCCTTCCGCCTTCTAGATTTCATCTAGCTCACAACCTCATTTGCAATTAGGGGACCTTCAAGGATGTGTCTCCCCTTGATAAATACTGTTTGGGTTTCTCCCACCAAAGCATTAATCACACGGTTGAGTCTCAGGGATAATATTTTTGAGATTACCTTGTATATGTAGCCAATGACACTTATCAGTCTAAAGTCCTCCACCTTTTTTGCATCAGCCACTTTTAGAATTAGTGTAACCCACATCGTATTCACACCCAAAGGCATCTGGTTGCTGGTAAAGAACCTCTTAACCTCAGCGGAGAAGTCCTCACCAATGATATTCCACATACGCTTGATAATATTAAAATTGAAACCGTCGTACCCGGGTAGGCAACGTCACAAGTTCCATTATCTTCAGCTGGTAGCACCGGTCGTCCCTCACTAAATGGAAAGGATCTGGTTGCCCAATTCAACCGATACAACTCCTTAAAGTATCTTCTAACTTCTGTCCGGATACATGAAGGCTTAAAAGAGATTCTCCTATTGACTAGCAGGGCTACAATTCTGTTTGAATTGCGATTAATGGTGGCCTTTCTGTGGAAGTAGCGGGTGTTTTGGTCCCCTTCTCAAATATGTTTCTCCCTTGACATTTGCCTCCAGAATCTTTCTTCTTTTCTCATAGCTTCCCACAGTTCACCTTTAACTCTAATCCTTTCCGATGTTCTTGCCTTACTTGTCCCTAAATTTTCATCATCCTCATCTATTTTCCGCAGTTCATCTTGCAGTTTCTCCAGGTTTTGACTGATCATGCCAAAGTGATCCCTATTCCACCTTTTCAACGCTTCTTTCATTTCTCTTAGCTTGGTGTAGGCACCGCTGCCAGGTAATTTCTCCCACTCATCCTTAAAGAACGGTAGTAAACTACCATCCTCCATCCATGCATCTAGTGTCCTAAACGGACGCGGTCCCCAGTCCTGTTTGATTAGTTGCAAGCACATGAACCCGTGGTCTGTTAGGCCCCATGGTCTCCCTCTTAATATCATGTGTGGGAATTGCGAAAGCCAATCTGTAGAGCAAAAGGCCTTATCAATTCTGCTCCATGAACCCCTGCTTTTCCATGTATATTTGCATCCCAACAAACAAACTTTGCCCATTTCCATCTTCTGGACCCATCCTTCAAACTCCCTCATTGATGGTACAATCACAGATCTACTGCCACCACGCCTTTCTTCCCCATTTCTCACTTCATTAAAATCACCAAGCACTAACAACAGTAGTGTTGTCACAGCCTTGAATGCGAGTAGTTGTTGATAGAGTTATTTTCTTCCAGCGGGGGTCGTTGGGCCATACACAAACACAATTACACCCGAAAAGTCTTGTGGTTTGATAACCACTTCCATCGCTATCCATTTGTCATTTTTGGCCACTTCCTTGGCCCATATATCATTGGGGGACCAGGCAACTATCAATCCGCTAGAGTGACCTACCGAGAAAACTTTGGTCCATTCTGTTTTATGGTCTGCCCCCACAAGTTACGTCTCTTATTGTAAGGTCTGGTATGGTGGGTCTCCATCAGACCGACCATTACCGATTGGGTTTTTCTGATTTCCTTCTTCACTATAACCCATTTCTCTGCCCTTTTGCACCTTGTATGTTGTAGAAAGCTATCCTAGTGCTCATTTTTATTAGGTTGTGGATGTTTGCATTGCCTTCTTAAGATACGATCCATGTTTGCTAAAGATTTACTGGGGTATGGGTATGATACACGTAGTCCTTGAGTCTTTGACCATACCTGAGACATTTCTTTGCTTCAGTTGATGCAGAGCACTTCTTTTTTTTTTTTGATTTCTTGCCTATAGTCAGGCCTTCACTTACTGTTCTAGGTCTTTCAGTCTATTGTGAGAGGTCCACATAAAGATCTATGCCAGGTAAGGGTTCTGGGCCTACTGGGGTTGGTGTGCCATTATTTGGGTTGAGAGGCGAACCGTAGCACACCACTTGTGGATTCTCCACCGCTACTGGGCTTAGGACGCAATTTGGGCTACTATCATCAAGGCCCTGGAGCACACTGTCCCTTAAGACGCAGCCTTGAGATATTGGGCTAACCGTTTCTACCCATTCCTGATTTTCATCTCTTCTTCTAGGCTCTTCTCTACACACGTGTCTGCTTCAGGCGGTACTTCCTCACTAATCAGATTTTTAAATTGGAATTCAGATAGACTGTTACACAAGCCCGGCACAACATTCTCCACCTACATTAATAATTCCACCAGTCTCCCATTTTTCCAGAGCCATCTCAACGTATCCAGACTAGTGGTCACATCTGTCCATCTTCTTTCAGCCGAAAAATCCCAACTACCAATGTACAGGGATTTGCTTTGCGGCTGGCCTTCTCCTGTCTTAATTATAACCTGCCACACCCCCCCTTTTCTAAATACTTCCTTCGGAGTTACAATCAACTTTTCATTCATACTTTACCAAAAGTGTTGCCTCGGGGATTGCACGAGGATTATTGCCAGTTCCAACTCAGCCTCAACGACGCTTGGTGAAAACCTCGACTCTTCATTTGCTTTCTTGAATATGTCGAGGTTTCCAATACTACCCTCGTCGCTGGAGATAGGGTTCCGATTGTTGGCTGCCGTGAGATTCACCAAGTTCATCTGTCCATACTTCAATTACACCTACTAGTGTCGTCTTATTGTCGAAGATGACTTCTACCTCTTCATTGAGGATTTTGAAGCTGGGTGACTCTATTGTGGCAAACACCTCAAGATTAGCTGGGAGAATGCTCATGTCTGTCTCAATTTCCTGAATTTTCCCTAACCTTTCCAATATAGATACTACAGAGTCTACACACCATGCCTGAGGAGGGAGCCCACGTACTGCCACATTCACCATATGCTGGCTGTCGAAACTGTCCTCCATCCAAGGTTCAACTGACCATTCTTGATCCCTCAACTTTTGGTTATGGAGGAAACGTTGCCTACTTTCCTTGTCTTGGAAGATTACAATAAAACTATAGGCTGATTTCGCCAGGACATGGACAACTCCTCAGTTCATGCATAGTGCGTCCACCATTTGTTCCCGAGATGACTTATGCCTCGTCTTGATCGTCATACTCACCTCAAGACTTGGAATCAGGAGGTTTAACGGCGCCAGCCTAATCGGGCCTTCTCCCTCGTTCCATCCAAGGTATGACGACACACTCTAGTCTTTCCATCTGTGGTACTTTGATCCCTCCGGCATTCAATTTTGGGTTGTATACTACGAATACTGCCTACCGTGCTCCGTACTCCATCTAGGCTGCGAGTGCTGCCTAACGTGCTCAGTATTCCCTGGTTTCCTGGGTCTCCTGAGGGGTCTGGCAGCTTGCGTGGATATCCTCATACCGTCCACCCATAATCCATTTGTCATCTCAATTGCTTTATTGGCTTGGTGTTTACGTTCGAAGCCCACAAACACGTACCTTGTGTTAGTCGCTATTCGTCTCTTGACCAGTCGGTGCACATTAACTATTTTCCCATACGGTTTCAAAATCCTCCATAACGTTCCAAGTGTTGTCACTTCATGCAGATTGTCCACAAAAACTGTGGCTGCTATTCTCTCATCTTCCATTGACATCTCGGGTGCTCAGGGTAGTATTATATGGGTTTGGACTTGGTTGTTAATCAATGATCTGGGGCGATTTTGGTTGTTTAGTGTTGTGTAGTTTAGGATTGGTTGGTGTTGGATGGTAGGGGTGGTTTTCTGGTTGTTATGGCGGCGAGAGTGGCGGGGTTAGGCATGTTTATGGTGTTGGTGGCGAAGGGTCGGTTGACGGGGGTTAGGTAGTAGGAGAGAGCATGGTTAGGAACTAATTAATCCCTTAGCAACGAGGAACTAGTGTTGTCATTCTTCAAGGGTTTGAATGATTCAAATAAGATGTTGCTGAGTTCCTCATCTATAGGGAATTTTATGGCAAGAACTGAAGATGAAGTAATAGAGCTTCTGGATACTATGAGCACTAGCACTAGACAGTGGTGCAAGAACAAGGGGAGAGGTGAGCCAAAGAGAGAGGTAGGTATGTATAGTTCCCCCCGCAAGATCATGTATCTGCTCAATTAGCTGCTCTTACTAGAGTTGTAGAAAAGTTAGCTCTGAATCAGACACGACAGCAAACAGCGAAGGGCAACTAGGTCTTCGCCTTTCTTGACTCCTTGCTGTGAGAATTAAGGAGGTGCCCATGAGACCTTCAATTGCGAGGGACCTGGTTTTGCTAGAAATCTTGAAGAGGTAAATTCGATAAACAACAGGCCAAGTAATCCTTACCCTAAGAATTTTAATCAGAACAGTTGGAGGAATAACCGGCAACCTCCTTGGAGAGGTAATGATCAGCAAGTGAAAACCAAAAAAAGAAGAAATTCAGTTTTCGATTTTTTGTCTGAATTTCGTTTAACTAAAAAACTAACTAACTAAAATTCGGATTTACAGCGAGAAAAATTTCAAATTTTGGATAACAGATAATTCAGTTATGACTAAGTTTTGGATAGTTCAGTTTTAAATCCAAATATCCAAAATCCAATTCAATTTTTTTATTTTTAAAATTTTTGGATTTCATATGCCGTTGAAGATTCTTGGATTATTCATTGCATTGAATTTATTTCTGCCCGAAGAACAGTTCAGCCCAAATAATGAACAGCCCAATGTTCAGTGAATCAGTGGACGGTCCAATTAAGAAGAGTCCAAGAGCTTCGCTCACATAAGGCTGTGAAAATAACGTCGTACGTATGTGTGTGTATAATAGGTAGTTACCGATATCCATTTTCCAGTTGTTGTTGGGACGCGACGTAATCCCCTACATCTATGCTTAACTATATGCATTCTCATGATAGATCTCATTGGTTTATCTTGCCTATGAAATGACTTTTTTGTCATGATACTAATTTGGTGCTCCTCGTGTGCAATTCATAACGTTTTGAGTATTTATATACTATATACGTCCTATCAGGACATGTAGTTAATTTTAAAGAACTAAAATCATTAAGATATAGTTTATTATATAAAGAATCTATAGCATAATTTAGATTTAAAATTATTTTATTTTATATTAAATATTAAAATGAAATAAACAAGACAATTGGGTGGGACGGTGGTATTAATAGTTAAGCTTTTATTTAACATGTAAGGATATATATACGTTTTGTTTTATATGACAGGTCTTCAAATTTTACTGATGAACTTATAAATGATACTCAAATGAACGTAAAGCTGAAAAGTTTATGTAAAAATGTTGTCAAACTAGTAACAAAAATAAAAGAGTGCACAAACAATAACAAAACGGTTAAAGTAGGAGCTTGTTTGAATTATTTAGGAGAAAACGGACAAAACTTGGGCGGTATGTATATGGCGGGCCCAAGTTGAAAATATACGTGGCATAGTGTAATTGGTTAGAAGTCTTTATAAAGAGACATGCTCCGTATTCAATCAATTGTGCTCACAACAACAGTCTAAAGCCAAACACACACACACACACAGAGAGTGAGTGAAGTCAGTACGTACGTGTGATAGATAGACGGACTGTCCCGTCTCAACAGTTATCTCCAACCAACCAACCAACCAATCAACCAATCCAGAAAGAAAAATGGCGAACCACTTCTCAGCTGCTCCAACCATGGTGGTCGACGAGACTTCAGAGGGTCGAAACAATGCGAGACTAAAGATCATCGAACTCGCGAACTTAACCAGTGTTCCTATGTCACTTACTGCCATCGTCCATCTGAAGGTTCCTGAAGCTATCTGGTGTAATGGTTCCAACACTCCGGTTTCCGCCACTGAGATCCTCACTCGTCTTCCTGCTGTTGCTACTTCCCCTACCGCCGATGCAGAGAATCTCCAGCGTCTTCTCCGTCTACTCACTAGTTTTGGCGTTTTCTCTGAACATCTTGTCACCACTTCATCATCTACCGCCGAACGGAGGTTACTAACTATATTCAAATATATGTCGGAATGTGCTGATATTTTTATGTCTATAGATCGATCGACATACTTTTTTTTTATATATGTTTACTTTTTGATTAAAAAATATATATACTATGATAGGTACTCTTTGACGGAGGTAGGGCAGACGTTGGTATCATTTGATGAGAGTTGTCCATCACATGGTGCATACGTTGTACAACACCATCAAGAGACGCTTTTAAAAGCTTGGCCATTTCTTCACACAGCAATTCTAGACGCGAGTACTGAGCCATTTGCAAGGGCGAATGGTGAGCCAGCTTATCAGTATTATGGGAAGAATGATGAGTTGAATAAGAATATGCAGTATGCGATGTCAGGAGTATCAGTGCCTTATATGAAAGCGTTGTTAGAAAGTGGGTATGATGGGTTTGAGGGAGTAAAAACATTGGTAGATGTTGGTGGGAGTTCAGGGGATTGTTTGAGAATGATTATAAATAAGTATAAAGATATTCCAAAAGCTATTAACTTTGATTTACCAGAAGTTGTGGCAAAAGCGCCTAAGATCCCAGGTAACTAAATACATTTAATATTCTTATGATATGATAGATGGATAGTTAATTTTTTTGTTTGAAAAAAAAAAGATGGATAGTTAATATTATTTGGTAGTCCTATATATCTGAAAAAATAGGTATCTTATAAAATGTAAATTGTTACTCCATTTGTGTTGTTTTTATACACAACAGGTATTACCCATATGGGAGGAAACATGTTCGAATCAGTTCCTTCAGCAGATGCTATATTTGTAAAGGTAATGATCAATGGTTGTTTTCTTTCAATTCTGTCTTTTTGTGGTGATTATTAAAGAAATAGTAGTTATCAATAATGAATGCCCACAAAAACACAAACATATAATAGATTATCGACATGTTATAAATATAGTCACGGTCACCTGCACTAGCTAGTAGTTCATGTCATGATAGCAGCATGCTGCACTATATATCTTTCTCCTTTTTGTTATGTGGCTTCCAGGCGCAGAAACGTCATTTTCAAAAATAATAGTAGTTGATCATGGACACTCACTCATATCAACAACTCAATTATCACCATATATACAAATACGACGATGGATTGTTGTTGGTACACTTTAGATGAAAAAAAAAAAGACAAAAGCACGGAAAAGAATATGCTCCTTATATATAATAATAATAATATAATAATAAATAGACCCGTAATACACTTGACAACTTAACCACATCTGATGGAGGATCTTTAATTGTCGCCACTGCCAACATACACATATACTACAACTTTTTTTCTTTTTTTTTTCTTCTTCTAAAAACAAAACTTTGGAATGCTTTATTGTATCTTTATGTTGGGTGAATCAATCAAGTGCATTGTTAAGTTTTCATAAATGTGTAATATATAGCTAGCCAGATAGATTTAATACTTTGGGATCTGTTGCAGATTCCTAATTGTTACGTGTTTGATTTGATTTTGTTATCTATACAAACAAATTCGCCAGTCTTGACTAATTGACTAATTAAGGGGTAGTTAATATTCTCAAACAAAAAAAGAGGTAGTTAAAACTCTGAAAATATTCTTTTTATGATAAAGCAGCTGGTGTATAATACTATAGCAGTACTAGGGAACAAAAGTGTTAGCTAGGACTTAATTAGAAGGTACAGTATATATATAATGGAATGCTATGCTACTATTGGTTAAAGATAGAATTGAATTTCAACAAGAAAACGTTAAATGTTTATGTCCATAGAGCTGCACTCTGCTGGTGACATTTTTTTCGTACCTGCTTTTTCATCGATCATTCGCTTTGGTGGCTGTATTTTGATTATAATTACTAGCTATTACTGTAGTATTACATTTTCTGATTCAGAAGTATCAAATCGATCCGATATAATATTATATATCTGTCGTGACATGAAATAGTTCCATTGGCCAATTTCTTGTAGTAATTTGTAGGTGCATACATCATAAAGAAAGGTATATATATATATTTACAACTTATAATTTCTGCTGTGTGAATCTTGCATAGGCTCTTGGAACCTGCACTCTGAGGTTACGGTATGTACTTATTTTTTGGTTGATATATGTGTACTTGTATAATTAAATATACGTATTAATTGGTGCTAACATTAATTAAACCTAACGTCATCCACATCACACATGCAACAATATAGAGTAATAAATCAGTTATCACAGACAGTTATATATTACTTTTTTTCCACAAAATTAATACTCCATCACTCTTTATAACTTTAGTATCCGGCCCATAATTTAAGGAAAACCGGCCCTTTACTTTTTTAGTGTAGTGTGTTAAAACGTCAACATAATGGTGTACAGTATGTATTTACTGACAATTAGTGGTATTTGTATACATATATTATGCGCGCAGTGGGTGCTGACGTGTTTCACCGATGAAGAGGTGATCAAACTTATGCACAACTGTAACAAAGCTTTGCCAGTGGGAGGAAAACTAATATGCTCAGAACCCGCGTTGCCTGAAAACTCGGATGAAAGTCACAGGACTCGTGCTTTGCTTGCAGCCGACATCTTTATCATGACTACTTACAGGGCAAAGGGAAAGCATAGGACCGAAGAAGAGTATAGACAACTCGGTCTCTTAACTGGATTCCCCAAATTTCGAGTTATCCATGTCGATTATTTCTTCCCCGTCGTAGAGTTCCAGAAGTGATCATGCCGCCCCGCCCCGCCCCGCCCCCCGATCTCTTTTTAATTTTCTTGTCTGTTCTCCATTTGATTTTGTGTGTGTGTGTGTGTGTTTTAATTTAATTTGATTGGGATCATGTTCATCTCAATAAATAATTTTCTCTGTATCGAAGTTGATGATTTGGATTTCTGCTGTACCAATCCAATCCATCCTAAGAGGAATGAAATTGGGTTGTACTCATGTATTTCATGATTACTTCAATAGCATAAAGCAAGCAAGGTGTGTTCCGTCCTTCTGGTTACCACCTGGAGTACTTGTTTTATATGTTTCAATGAAAGGCAACTACCCTCTTTTATTACGCCCTCCGTTCATTAATATCTGTCGTTTTAGGATGTGATTCTTGTTCAAAAATCTGTCATTCTAGCTTTTTGACACACTTCTTTCCACTTTTACCCCTACTATTCAATATAAAGTAATTATTATCTAAATGGAAAAATAAAAGTAGGGGCACATGCGTCATTATCCTACTTTCTTAATAAATGTGCAAGTTTCTAAAATGACAGTTATTGTTGAACGGAAGGAGTATTTATCGTAATTCCGAGTGTCCATTTCATACACAACCGTCGCCTGTCATTTATAAGTGGATGTTGCAGGCAAATTAACGACAATCATATGCCAAAATTGGTTTTGACAACTGAAATCATGTTCGTGTGGAGCTTTTTTTATTTATTTATTTACGGAGTAACATGGAATAAGTCTTAATTTTTTTTATAAATTATATAGATCACCTCTTCTTTCAAGTTTCAGATTCAAAGATAAAAATTTAGCTTCTTTTAAACTAGATAAAGCACGAATTTATTATTTGACCATCATTTGACTTTGGATGAGTGTTTGTAACTTTTCATGTAATTCATACATTACTTGCCAGGGTAAACACTATATTTTTCTTAACAATAAAATTTGAATACTGAAAAACTATAATTATTGTACTTATACTATGCCGACAATGTACATACTTTATATATAATATATATCTCTCCGTTCAACAATATCTGTCATTTAGAAACTTGCACACTTATTAAGAAAAGTAGAAAATGACGCATGTATCTTTACTTTTTACTTTTCCATCAAGATAATAATTACTTTTGTGTTGAATAGTAGGATTACAAGTGGAAAAAAATGACACATATTTTTGAACAAGAATCACAACCTAAAACGACAGATATTAATTAACAGAGGAGTATGATATTGTATGATAAAGTGGCGAAGGATTGTTGATTTTAAAGAGGCACAACATAGCGTTCGACTACTTTATTTTCAAATTGATAGATTTTAAAGTATATTACGTGTGGGGATATTACAAGTTTAGCATATTTAGGTTATTAATATATCTTTCAATTCCCTTGAGGTATAAATAAAATTTCTACGGTTTGGAAAAACCTTGCAAACTCCGCTCTCTAGTTCTTCTACCTTGCGAAAATGTCAATCCTAGTGTTCCTCTAGCCCTCCCTTCTGGATCTGGCTCTAGCGGTGGTTCAAACCCCCTGTGCGGAATTTCCAAGTTGCATGTCAAATGACACCTATATACATCCTTTCACCTTCCACCGCACTCACTCACAGATGGATAATGATGGCGATA
This sequence comes from Limonium bicolor, assembly GCA_023374045.1. NCBI lineage: Eukaryota > Viridiplantae > Streptophyta > Magnoliopsida > Caryophyllales > Plumbaginaceae > Limonium > Limonium bicolor. The sequence continues at coordinate 393,520,162 of CM041776.1, read as the reverse complement.
GGGGTGATTATATGCTCTTACCTTTGGACTTGAACAATTGTGTGCAAAGACACTTGGCATCCGATTCTCTCCCTTCTCGATGACATGTAGCCATGGGGTGCAGTCGGGTATCTGTTGATCTTCTGCTCACCAAATCTCTATATTATCCCCCTATATAAACCGAACTACTAGAAAAACAATAATTACTGACCAAAAATTTGGTCAAGAATTTCTAAAAATCGGTCGGGAATTTTAATTACTGACGGACTCCCGACCAAAACGTAACGATCGGTAACTACTCGTCGGAAATTACTCCCGACCGAAAAGTTAATCGGTCAGTAAATTACCGACTGATTTACGACCGTTTTCGTGGTCATATATCCCGACCATTTGTCGGTCACTAAATCCTGACTGACCAACGACAACTTACCGACACACACCTCATAGACAATTTCCCGACCGAAACACATTACCACCAATTTTTGACAAAAATTCGGTAGGGAGTTTATTACAAATAAAACCAATAAAACCTGAAATTGCTATATCAATCACCAGCAACTATTGACAACACCTATTCATACTCACTAATTCAATTTCATCATTCAAGTCTCATACCTGCTAGCAAAATATTTTCACCTGCTACTAAGATCAAATCTAAACCAACAATGCTCACAACTTCATTACCAAGCAAAAGACCAAATATTAATATATTAAGTATTCTAGAGTATGAATACAAAATATATAACCTATTAATGAACTGAAAGATTAAATCCTGATAGATAGATAGAGGTTTATAGTAATGAAATCAAGAAGTAGGACTAATGTATTTTAGTATCACCACCTACAAAAGTACAAATCACTAAGTTCTAGTTCTCTAAATAGACACCACTTTTCAGTATTTTGTTGCAGTAGAAGAGGATGTAGCAGTACGTGCACCCATGCTAGACATCATCGCTTCCATCCGCTGTTGAATTCGAGCCTCCATATCAGCTTGTGCCTTCAAGTGAGCATTCAATTGAGCCTCCATCCGAACTTGCAGTTGAGATTGAAATTGAGACTCCCTTTCCCACATCTGAGTTTGCATCTGCAACTCTCTTTCTTGCATCATAGCTTGTAAGAAATCCATCTCGTAATCTTCCCTTGTACATCCACAGCGATCAGGTCTCATTTCTTACCAACAAGAAAAATCAGATAGGAAAAAAATTTTTATCTTTAGTCAACCATAAAGACAATTAGAGCAAGTTCACACAAAAAAATATTATGTAGGAAATTGTGGAACAATTTATTTAGCTTTTCTTATCCATCCAAGTAATCCCTTATTAATTTTTCAAAAATATCTTGCTGAAATTAGGGGAACACCACTATACTAGCAAACCTTGCCTTCCATCCCAATAAACACAACATCAGCCAAAGTTTGCTTCCTATATTCATCCTTATCCAATTTGCTTGAAATTTGGTTTCTCTGTTTTTCCAGTTTGGTAGAGAACTGATGCATGTAAAACGGTGTCTCATTTGAAAAGTTTGCAATCTGGTGTACTATACAGCATAGTATACAATCTGGTGTACTTTACCGCATTGTAACTAGTCTAGTAGACAAAACTTGTTTGAAAAGTTTTCTATATTATATATAAATATTATACAATCCGTCCCACTCAGTCTACATTTGATATTGCAATATATAATAGGATGGAAGAAGCTCCTGCAGTTTGACTTTGCTTAAACTACTGTTATATTCATCATCATAAACTTAAAGCTGACATCTCTTTTCTAACTTAAACCAAAATATGTTTCCATTCATCTACCAGGCCAAAATTTATGTATATTAATATGCCTATAACATCATGGACAGCACCTCCATGTACCGACCAGCAAGAAGGAAACATATCGAATGTATATCCACAATTATTCAAATATTCAATTTTGCTTCTTTATATATTAACTACGACATGACTCCTGTACATCCAACAAGATGAATAATACCACATCAGATCTTATTATAAACCCAAGAATATATTCACTGCTGCTCAAGAATATAATCACTGCTGCTATTTCCTTCTTATTAACCTAGCAATGGATTATCTTATCAAAACTCAAGAATATATAATCACGGATGCTACAGATTTGCTCCATTATCTTCAACTCAAAACTCAATCCTTCTTATTAACCTAGCATAGATTAACAAGTAGATATTCAAAATCCTTCTTAGAACAATGCTACAGATTTGCTCCATTATCTGCAAGTTGTATTATTTTTTAATTGAGCTTACAATCACGGTAGATCTACTGTCAATTGGAAAAGATGTTAGTGGTTATTTTTCTGATTAGAAACTTTTCTACTTTCAATTGGAAAAGATAGTTAGTGGTCATATGAATTGCAATTTTCAGATCCCTCCCCTTATTCGTACATTACTGAACAGAACACACCAAGACTAATGAGAATGAAGAGCCACAAATACAATAAGCCAATAAAATTAGCGTTAGTGAAGCTGATTCTTCAGAGGAAATAGCAGCAGCAGTTACACCGGTGAAACTGAGTACTTGTTAGAATAAGAGGGAGACTCGTAGTTATATTGAAATCTCAGACTCACTTGGAGTATATTCTCCAGCAGAGATACTCTTCGTGATTGATATCTACCAGAAGCGACAGATCAAAGTCGGCAGGTAACAAACTTGGGTCAGGAATGGAAACAATAGGCAGTTCAATTGTACAAGTTATTCAGCAATGGAAACAAACTTGGGTCAGGAAAATTATCAAAAAAACTTGTTAGGGTTGTGAGCCACCAGAGGAAATAGTAGCAGCAGTTATGGACATTAGACAGTCCTACACACACATAATCAGGAGGATAACGAAGACACACGCACCACGCCACCACTATAATGTATGCTACTTGTTAGGGTTCTGAGCAAAATTACCGTGAGTGAAAAAGAGCAAGACGACAGGGAGATGGGCGGTGGAGATGGGCGGACGGTCAGACCAGATCGTGGGTGACGGCGGTGGTGAAGTGGAGGCGGAGCGGTGTGTGGTGTGGTCCGTCGGCGTCGACACTGCGGAGGGAGCGACCTGCAAGCAACAGCGGACTGCAGAATAATTTTGAGTAGAGGATTGACCGCGGGAGTATTGAAAAGAAAGAGGGAATTAGGAATCCTAGGTTTAATTAGTAGTAATCCCGACCGTTTAGTGTGGTCAGGAATTTCCCGACCGATATTTTTGTCAAAATTTTGTAGGAAAAGTTTCCCGCCACTCCCTTACTTTAATGGCGCCAGAATTTGTGACTGAATTGTTGGTCGGGAAATTTCCTTACCGATATTCCGTCGGTAAATTGTCACAAATTAAATGGTAGTTTGGTCATATTATTTTCGGTCACAAATCAGTCGGGAATTGTGTTTTTTTTCTGACCGACGTCAATCGGTCGGTAAAAAATGGTCAGGAATATCATATTTCTAGTAGTGAAAAGGGGCGGACACTCCCTGCTTCAAGCTCCATACTCTCCCCTCACAAATTGCAAATTTTGCCTTCTTCCACAACCTTCCCTGCCTCAGTCTTTGTTCCATTTATGCATCAAAGACATGGAAACTATTATGGTGAATGGTTTGAGCCTTGTAACTATGCGTCTATACGTTGTACGATAGCTCAACTCTACTCAGTAATCCCAATATGTGTTACTTCGTTGGCTCAAATTCTCCAAGGGTATTGGACGGAGTACGGTGGTTTCAGATTTACAAAGATTGGAGCAAATGTGTTCATCTTCGAATTTGATACCCTTGGGGCCATATATGGAATGATTCGAATCAGGGGTTCGTGGTAGAGCTATCAAATTTGACCTAACTTGAAAATCTGACCGTTTTTTCTAAACCCAAAACCTGACTGAAACCCGAAATATTTAATATATTTAACCCGAAACCCAATTGGGTAAAACCCAAAATGACCCCAATAATATATAACCGAAACCGACCTGAACCCGAAATGACCCGAATTGTAATTAAATATTAGCCAAACTTGAATAACGTGAAATCATAGTGACCATAAATTGTTCCAAACATGAATGACCCAAATAAATATGACAAAAAACTTGATTCAAACTTAGTATATCCGAATGGAATTCAGAATAGGCATTGTATTGACTTTTCTGTTATATATATGTAGTATATTCATATAGAAATTAGGTATATATTCATTTAATATTTATTTCAAAAATATTAACTATGACCCGAAATAACCGAAACCCATTCTATTTGACACTATTACAACCCGAACCTAATTTGACCCGAAATGACTCAAAATTTAATGACCCAAAATGATATTGACCCGAAAAGATATGACCCAAAACCCGAATGGATACCCATTTGCCAGCCAGTCCGTGGATGATCAATAGCAATCGCCTAGCGCTACAGTCCATAGAACCGGTGAAGGCCATAATCCAGCAGGAATTTAACTGGATTCTGTCCTAGTTAGAGTATATGATGTCCCACAACATCATCACACTTTGGAATTCATCAGAAGGGCAACACAAAAACTCAATCGCTTCTTTGGAGCTGTTGAGGATGGGGAAGCTTTGGTTTTAAGTTCTGTGTTTTAAAGTTCTCATCACATCTAGATCATATATTGCGGGCTTTACCAATGATGGTCGATGGACAATACTTCATCTTCACAATCATGTATGACAATATGCCTTTATTTGTTTAATTTGTGGTTTGTTTACTCATACTACTGTTGCATTCTCAAATGTTTGACTGGTGGATGAGAGAGTACCTTATGGTATGTGGTTGTCCACGAAAACCTACTTAGCTAGGTGGCGCGTAGAGGAGAGGGATCTGTCTGATCCATGGAGTGCGCCTGCCAAGTCAAAATAGCCACATCTGGGTGTCAGTTCTGTAATACCCCCATCCCACATTGAGATATGAGTAGTAGTGTGAGTTCTTTATAAGGTTACACATGGGTTGACTACAACAACAAGGGTTTTCATTTTTAGGCCCAAATGAGGACAAAGAGCTTAAGGTGGCTAGTTTTCAAGCCCGTTTGGTTTGAGAGCTAGGTTGTTGGACAGTTACCCATATGAGGTGTACAAATGGTATAAGAGCGGACTCGGGACCGTGTCGGGATGGGCTACCTAATGAGACTTGGATGTTAGGCTTGCGACGAGGACGTCTCGTTCTTTGAATGAGGGAGTATGTAATACCCTCATCCCACATCGGGATATGCGTAGTATGTGACCAGTGCTTTATAAGGTTACTATGAGTTCACTACAATAACAAGATCTTCCACTTTTAGGCCTGAGTGAGGACAAAGGGCTTAAGGTGGCTAGTTTTCAAGTCCGAATGGTTTGAGAGCTAGGTTGTGGACAGTTGCTCATATGGGGTGTTACAAGTTTTAAGAGTTAGTTTGTTGGACAGTTGCTTTATGGGGTGTTACAAGTTTCACCTAATTCTCTGCATGCGGGTAAACTAGTGGCACACCAGCGCAAGGAGGAGACCTCATGAACAATCTAGGATGCACATAAGAGAAAATTTAATGAGGTGCTTTCTTAGGTTTCTCGTGCGAAATATTGGGAGTTTCAACTTCCGAATGCTAGGAGAAAGGGAAAGGGGAAGACGTTCTCAAGTTCAGCTATGATTAAGCCAATCTCAAAACAAGAGAAAGGGAAGGAAAAGAAGCTAAAGGGAAGTTGGGAGCAACAGGGGGGGTGATGGTTACGTCTCGAATGCATAGGTGTGGACACTACCTTAATTAACATTCTCACTGCTTGAACTAGTGTCACGTTTCAGTCCTAATCAGCATGCTTTTCTTTTATCGTTGTCTAATTATGTTAGTTATGTTAGCTTTACTTGTCTTAGAGTGTTGTTTGAGAAGTTGTAATTATGCTTTGGTTGTCGAGTCATGGACTCGGTTGTGTAGCATTTGGTTGTGTTTTTAGATGTGGCGTGGTGGTCATGCGGTATTCCAATGATGATTGAACCTTGGTTTCATCAAGGGGTTGGTCTCCTAATTGCATAGAGTCCGGGGGCGGTCTGTTTGTGGAGTGGAGATTGGGTTATGGTCCCCAAAAAAAGTGGCGGCAATGGAGGCTGAGGCTGGAAGATGTTGGTGTTTTGTTTTTCGGTATCGTTGGTGTGGGAAAGGTAGAAGAGATGTGATTAAAGTCTTGCTAAGTGTTTAGATTATGTATTCTCTAGTTAAGCATGTACTAATCATATTATAATATAATACTATTACGAAAAAAACTCCCTTGAGGTATAAGGGTTATTGATAGTGGGCTCCACAATCTTCTCTTCGAACTGACAACTTATCCCGTAACATGTTAGATTCTCACTCAATGTGTCATATTTCCGTACTAACCATTACTTAAAGCATAACCCTCACAATCTTTCTCTTCCTAAAATCTTATTCTTTGAGAAAAACCATGAAGATGTGATTCCTATGAGTATTTTTGTTGCTCAATTTGAGTTATGATTCTTCACTTTGGTGCATGATAGAAAGAAGACAACAGTGGTTTCGTAATGGAGACAGGTAAAGAGAAAGAAATTGTGAATATAGTTATATATTAAATATTATCCAAAATACCAATATGATGTGGAGAGATTATTAGATTAAAATGCATTAATATTTAAACAAAAATATTTATTGTACATTCAAAACCCCATACGTTGAGGGGTAAAAAAAATATATGGATCTCTAACCAGCCATATCCTCACACCTAGGAGCTATGGATAATTCACTCTTGAATTCATGAGGGTGGCTGTTTTTTTTATATAAAAAAAAAGAAAATTATGAATGACTGACTACATAAGGAGTATCTTTTATAGTTTTTTTTTCGAAATTGAGTCTCTTTTATAGTTGGAGTGAGACATATATCGAATTAAACAAGGCCGGGAGAAGTACAAGTGTTACACGGCTCTTATAATGCCGCCACTTTAATTAAATGTTTATCCACTACCAACTTATGAATGACTAAAAGAATCATTATGTTTTTTTTTAAAAAAAAGAATCAACTAGTAGGTTCCACAATCCACAACAAAAAAAATGAATCAACTACCAACCATCTTTTATCTATAAAAAGAAGTCAATTATATAACCTTTATGATTTGTTATAAAAAAAAAAGAAAAAACTAAAAACTAGGTACCACTTAAAACAGAAATGAAAAGAGAGTTCAGTACCGGTGAGCCCCACTTCAACTAAAACGTGTCATGCTGATATTGGTCGAGACATCTAACAAAACTTGTCGAAAATAAAGGCGAGTCGTCCCTTCACTCGTGCATATAATCATTGATCAGAGAGTACTCCATCCATCCACACAGAAATGGCGAACCACTTCTCTGCTCCAACCATGGTAGTCGTCGACGAGACCTCAGAGGCTCGAAACAATGCGAGACTAAAAATCATCGAACTCGCGAACTTAACCAGTGTTCCTATGTCACTTACTGCCATCGTCCGCCTCAAGGTTCCTGAAGCTATCTGGTCCAATGGCTCCAATACCCCACTCTCTGCCGCTGAGATCCTCACACGTCTTCCTGCTGCCTCACCCACTGCCGACGCTGAGAATCTCCAGCGTCTTCTCCGTCTTCTAACCAGTTTTGGCGTATTCTCTGAACACCTTGTCACCACTTCTTCATCTACTTCCGAACGGAGGTATATGGATCGATTGTAAATAATTAGCCTCTGTTGACTTTCCACACTAATTAAATTCATACTCCATATATAAGATAAGAACTGATAAAAACGAAACCAGGTATTCTTTGACGGAAGTAGGTCAGACCTTAGTACCAAATGATGACACCGTCCCATCTCATGGCGCATACGTTTTACAACACCACCAAGATCCGCTTTTCCGGTCATGGACATTGCTTCACACTGCAATTCTAGATAACAGTAGTGTGCCGTTTGCAAGAGTGAACGGAGACCGCTTATGATTACTATGGGAAGAACGATGAGCTGAACAAGAATATGCAAGATGCTATGGCTGGTTTCAGTTCCTTTTATGAAGGCGTTGCTGGGAAGTGGGTATGATGGGTTCGATGGGGTCAATAAATTGGTGGATGTTGGTGGGAGTTCAGGGGATTGCTTGAGGATGATTATCAACAAGTATAAGGGATTAAAGAAGCTATTAACTTTGATTTACCAGAGGTTGTGGCTAAAGCGCCTCAAATCCCAGGTAACGTAATTTCTTAATCAAATATAATTCGTATTCTGTAGTTAATTTAAGGGAAAATTACATACCCCACCATGACGTTTGATGAAATTACACACCCCACCTACGCGGTTTCAAAATTACTTTTCTCACCCATGTTTTTCCCATTTTACATTAAGCAACTATTCTAATCTTTGGTTAATTTAAAAGATACTTAAATGTTGTCCGAATTTGATGAAATTTTACATAGACAAGTTAAAGTGTTATATTTTGGTTCAGTGAGAAATCTAAAGTTTTTTAAACTTAAATGTGATATGTACATGTCACATGTTTTATTGGGCCCCACGGGTCACATTTAAACTTGCAAAACTTCATATTTGACATAAGATCAAAATATATCACTCTACCATCATCCATGTAAAGTTTCATCAATTTCAGACAATGTTTAAGCATCTTTTGAATTGAACAAAAATTATAGAAGTTGCTGGATATAAAAAAAAGTTAAACCACATGTGTTGAGAAAGTAATTTGTAAAATACATGGATGGAGTGTGTAATTTCGCTAAACGTCACGGGTTGAATAATTTTTCCTTAATTTAATTATAACTTGACTATCATCTGAAGTCTTTATAATAAATTACACAATTGAGAACAATAACTATATATATCACGTATAGAATAAACTCTACCTAAATATAACATATACCATATATTTTGTGGCTGTAAATAAACAGATAAAAGTATATCTTGCTATGATTGGTATCTTAAAATCGGGCATCTGAAACCTCGTCTTCTGATATTCACATATACAGGTATAACCCATGTGGGAGGTGACATGTTCCATTCAATTCCCTCGGCTGATGCTATATTTGTCAAGGTAATGATCAATTGTAGTTTCTTTTCTCTTTATGTTTTCTGATTAATTTGTGTGGAAATTATAAAAGATACAGTCATGGGGTGAAGCAGGGTCAACACAACCAATCTCTGTATGATAAACAGATGCTAGCATTAGTAAGTTAATCCAAACTTATGTGGAATTTCTGGATTAAGTTAGAGGATGGGTATGTTTAGTAATTAACTTAAATTCTCCTAAAATCTGGTGGGTGAGACTAAAATGGATCCCGTTAAAATCTTTCTTAAGCAAAATCTAAGGGAAAAAGTTTAGAGAAAAAAAAAAAAGAACACAACCTAAGTCGTGGATATAAAAAGTTCACACAACCACAAAAACAAAAGTAGAAAACAAAAACAAGAAGAAAAAATCACAGATAATGGAAGAAAACCAAGATAACAAGAAGAAACCAACCTACACCCTAACTAATACCAGTGAACGAAAAGATAGATAGTGACGCTAACCTTTTATATTATACATGTGCAGTGGGTGATGACATGTTCCACAGATGAAGAGGTGATCAAGATTTTACACAACTGCAATAATGCACTCCCAAAGGGAGGAAAAGTAATATGCTCAGAGCCGGTGTTGCCTGAACACTCAGATGATAGCCATAGGACTCGAGCTGTGCTCGCAGCTGACATTTTTATATGAACATGTATAGGGCAAAGGCAAAACATCGAACCGAGCAAGAGTACAAGCAGTTCGGTATATCAACTGGATTCACCAAATTCCGGATCATCTACGTCGACTATTTCTTCCCACTCATGGAGTTTCAGAAGTGATCACTAAATATATAATAGACCATCTAGTAAACCCCTTTCCCCGTCTCAGTTGCTTAAATTTCAACTGTTTTACTGGCTGGGGTTTTGTGATCACGAGAATGAATTGATCTCACTCATTGAACTTTTGTTGTTAATATTTAATGTTGATGGTGGTGTTGTTCAATGTGTGCGTTAATAGGTGAGTATGAATAGAGGACTTGTATTGGAATGGAAGGTGTACATTTGATTACTTCAATATTCAACGAGAAATTTGTTTTTCTTAAAGCTTATGTGTAGTAATGGAAATAAGATTCAATAAAAAAGGTCTATTTCTGCGGTTGAAAAAGACATTTCGGTGAACCCATTCCAGCGGTTGTGAACCGCCGAAATAGATCCCCGCTGAAATAAAGAAATTAAGCGACCCTATTTCGGCGGTTCTTAGGTAGGAATCGTCGAAATAGATGACCGACCCATACAGGTCAATCGTTTTGAGTCGGTCAAAACCCGAGAGTTTAAATACTATGCGACCAACCCATAGTCGGTCAAAACCTGAGATTTCGGGTACTATGGGTCGGTCAAAACCCGAGAGCTCTGGGCTGGGCAGCCGACCTATGTGGGTCGGTCTGTTTGGGTCAGACGCCATATTTCGGCGGTTCTTATATAGAAATTGCCAAAATAAGCCTGTATAGATTTCACTGGGGCATCCTATTTCGGCGGTTCTTTGTTATGAATTGCCAAAATGGGCCTGTAAAGGTTCTTTGTTAGGAACCGCCGAATAGGCATTTTTGTTTTGTTTTCTCCTTTCCAGCTTATAAATGCACCTAAATATACACCACACAATCAAGCAAACCTGTATATTGTTCCACAATGCTGCCACCACAGTGGGCCACCTCAGTACATAATCATAAACCCATAAAGTGGCCAATATCATCGGCACACAACAATATTGCAAGAAACAAGAAAGTTACATAAGGCAATTAACCAAAATATCTTCAATACACTTCACCACACTCCACTACAACACACTTCACCGCACTCTACTACAATACACCCACTACCAACACTCTTCAACACATTTCAAACCAATGAAATACATCTACAACACAACTATATTCAATACAAAGTCATGATCAACTAAGTATGTTTGTGGAGATGAATTCTGACCATTCCTCGAGCACCTCAGTTATGTGATAATTAATCTTCAGAATGTCCACGCCTACTAATTTCTCGAAAGTCTTGAACAAACAAAAAGGAACATTAATGAGAAACTACAAGTGCAACAAAGGATAAAAATATAAACCAACACTTTCAAAGAATGTTTTATAACTTATCTAATGAGTTTCTGGCAAAAGCGTGGGCGCTAGTACTAAGTCATGCGTAAACCTCATGACATAGTATCCATATTCTGATCCACCGGCTGCACTGGACACTATACACACACATGTACATTCCCAGTTATACTTGCAGATCTACTTTTAGTGTGTTAACTATTATTGACAATATTACAAAAAGTAAGTAAAACTACCTTCCCTAGGGTCCACGGGATGTTCTTCACTTGCCTTTGCATTGAAAAAAATGCAGCTTTCAAGGCATTATACCAAATAAACAGTTTGAAATGCACATAGTTTCATCAAATATAATGAAGCTTTAAGTAATAATAATTGTTGTATAATTTAAATAGCTCACTTCAGTAGAGCTAATGCTATTACTGGTTTCTTGGCACTTCTACCAAGTGAGTTTAACTGAAAGACTTTCGAGTGCTTCATGGACAAAACCAACAACGACCAGTGCCAAATGTTCACGTAGTTGAATAAATTTGAAATCATTATACAAATAGCATAACTTATAAATAAAACATACTAAGATATGGACGTATGACTCACCCCTGATAATATGGCAGCATAATGTATGACTTGTCTGCACATTCAAATATTGTATTCGTCAAGTACTGCATAAGGCGTTGGACGTCACTTGACATATATAGTTACTTCGCAACACATAGCAGGCATAGGAATCTGAAGTTGTCATTATGATGAACGTCAAACGCCTTAAATTTCACATGCCTGCACCATAAAGACTATAACATCAGTGATGTAGTTTTAGTAAAAACAACTATTTCAAGTCTTGCATTCAGATAAAAAAAGATATGAGTCACTCACATGATGGCTAACTTGAGGATCGATACATTTAATCCGTCCTTCCGGAATACCTCAGCGAAATCGGATATATATCAAATTGATGAGTTTGACCTTGCTGCTTGATAGTGATAGAGACCTTGGTCATCCTCCACAATGCTCGAATCACTGTAAGGTGACATCAACATCAGCTCCGAGTGTAGAAGCTCATATTCTGTGACAACCCATCCAATATCCTTCGCTCTACTAAATCAGGTCTAACCATGAAATTGGTGAATGTTTTTGAAGGAGCTAGATTGATAAAACTTTTTCCTTTCACTCTACTAGTTTATTTTGGCTTGACCTTTTCCTAAGTTATTAATTAATTAGGTTTACGAGCTTCAACCATAGACTAATTGAAATGTTGAATAAAGAGTAATTGTTCATTTTTGTTTACCTGGCTCGGGAGATTGACCAATCTAATCGGTCACTGGACTGTAGTAGTTTGTGCAGACCGCAGTGTTTTCTTCTGTGACACAGGTACCTGTGGAGGGTGATTTTTTTGGTATGAGGGGGGTCTATGCAAATATGGTTTGACTGAAAAGCCAAGATTCAGAAATATGGCATTATGTGCAGGGTAAAAGCCCGTTATTCTGGCATCCCTCAAATAACTAAATCGTCCGTCTTTCCCATAAAGCATAAAGGGGAGTGCAAGTGTGCACTACACCCGCTCTCGATGGGCTCCACGCGAACTTATGCCCTAAGGGCAGAAATTGACTAGAGTTGCCACCTAGTTTGACCTAAGGAACTAGGAAGAGAGCAGAAGGGTTCTAAGAACCGTTAATTGACTCTGATGATTTGTTGCCTATGGATAGGACTTATCTGATCATACTAGAGATTCTGTGTGGGTTCGCACTGGGTTACATACCTCGGAAGTGGCAATGACCACAACCTTATTGGTGCCCGAGAAAACCTCGATCTCCAATTGTCGGGATTATCTTCTTTGAAAACCTTTTAGAGATATTCATTTAAAAGCCAAGGATAGGATTATGACAGAAGGAGAGAAAACGAGTGGATGAGGCGGGATTTTCTGCCAAGCTAGCGCCAAGAAGAAGAATTGATGAATTCAAATGAGTATAGAATGAAAGATTAGGAGTCTGATTTTGAGATTTGAAGAAGTCAAGGGTTTGTGGGAGTCAGAGGAGATTTGAATGTTTGACAGATATGAATATCACCTTAGAGTTGGGAAAGGGGTTTTTTGGATTGGAATGGGGTCGCACCCTAGGTGGGCTGCCTACGTACTCAACTCTCTGTCGAGATCAGACCTTACGTAGTTCATGGGTTTTTGGGGTTTTGGAAGTTTGGATGTTTCCGAGAAAATTAGGGTTTTAGGGAGTTTGAGATTTTATGGAGCGAGGAAGTTTGTGAGTTTGAGTGTTGTCCGAGATTTGAGAGTTCTCAGGAGAAGCTCGAATCCTCCAGAGATGTTTGATGTGTGGGATGTTGTAGTCTGTGAGACACTCAGGTCTGTGAGACGTTTGAACCCTTGAGATGTCGAAGTCTGTGAGACGCTCGGGTCTGTGAGACGCTCGGGTCTGTGAGACTTTAGAGTGTGGGGAAATTGGAATTTGGGAGATGATTAGAGTCTGGGTATTTGAGATGTTACGGAGTTTGAAGTTTTTGAGGAATTCTAGGTTTATGAAGTTGGGAATTATTTGGGATTGAAATGAATTTTGAATTGAATTGGATTTGTTGGAATTTAATTAGAATTGAATTGGAATTTGATTGAAATTAGATTGAGATTGAAATTGGATTTAACTTGAATTTGTTTTTGGACTCATTGGGCCGGGCTACTTTTTGAAGTGGAATTAGGATTGATTTTGAAGTGGAATTGGGCCAGGCTACAATTTGGGCCAAATCAAGTTCGTGGGACGATCAAGTTTTGGGCCGGATTGGGCTACAGGCCTTGAATTTGGGCCAGAATTGAGTTTTGAATTTGGGCCAGAATTGAGTTTTAAATTTGGGTTTCAGAATTGACCTCAAAATTGGGCTTCAAAATTGGACCTCGAAATTGGGCCGATCTAGACCTCGACTTTGGGGCCCAAAATGCACTAAAAATATGGGTTTAAGTTTGACTGATTTTGAAGTAGAAATTGATTATTTTGTTTTCTTGAGTTGATTCGGAATTGGCTCATTGATTGTAAATTTTATTCTTGCAATTATGGATGGTTTGGAAAGTCTTTTTTTTTTTTACTATGAGAGATGTCCCCCACAAACAGGTACTACGACCCTCAGGTACTACGACCTTAATGTGAGTAACATCTATGAATAGTCCTAGAGCTTTTCTAAAGAGACCCACAAAAAATTGTGGGCCTTAAACCAAACAAACTAGCCCAGCAACAAATGGGTAATTCTATGGGCTGCTCTAAGATCACACGTACTAATAAACTATGTAACGACATTTTCATCAGCGTGCAGAGAGTGTAAATAATGTAAACTGATCATAATGTGAATGAAATTCATGTCCGTAAATCACGTAAGATTACCAGCATTCGTTTCTCTAACCCCATGGGTCGTGCAGATGCATTTCCAATTATAAATGATTGAACAAGATTAGCATATCAAGATCATGCAATTTCCACTAAAACGAAGATTAAGAAAGACCCACGTGTTACTTCTAGGTTCTCAAATCAACTGATCCAATTGCTAAAGTGTACGACCGATTATAAACTGAACAATTGTAACCGATTCTAATTTGAACAAGGATAAAAGATTCATTTAAACAGATTTTCGGTCTTGCTATTTCATTCATTATGTACAACCCGTTTCTTTGCAGTCCAAGTGGAAACATATCCAGGTGCAAAACTCGAAGTACAAACACATTATAGAAATTCATGAATTTTTCAACTGTCTTTTAAAACCTAATCCTAATCAACTCTTTTTGTTAATGTAAAGTAATAAGAAAAAAAATTAGGGAAAATTCACGAGATACCCCTGTTTTCTTTCGTAATTCACAATATACCTCTTGATTTTCGTAATTCAACTTTAAACATGCTTAAATCTTGTCCAAAATTGATGAAACTTTACATGGACGATGCTAAAGTGTTATATTTTGGTCCAATATCAAATTTGAAGCTTTTTAAGCTCACATGGTGAGTCTAAGGTAAATGGTGTGGAAGTTGAGGTGACACACCTTAACTTTCTTTGATTTGTTTGATGTTAACTATCAATTTTTTTTGTCATTTATCAGTTTAGGTGTTAGAATAAAATTGAGAACAAAAACTGAAAAGCGGCCCTGAATGTTGCCCAGGATGTAATGCATCAAATAAAACCATTGTATGAGTCTAACTCTATTAACTAAATTGAAACGCATATGAAAAAAAAAGGTGTCTATGAATTGATTAAAAATGTCTCTGGATGGAAAAGGGTAAACTTATCTAAAACAAAGTTCATATAAAATTTCTTACAATTTATACACATCTATTTCAACTCATGGGTATTTCATGACACTTCAAAGCAAATAAGATTTATCACATATAGAAATAGTCGAGATCTGTCAAATTTGCTCCATGTGAAACAGATCGAAGCGAAGACTTCTAAAAATAGTGAGAGCTTGGAATACTAATTGTTGGTACGATGTAAACAAATACACCTTAGCCCCATGATTGAACACTTATCATGTTTCCTTCCCTATAATCATATGTACCGTGGGAGCCTATTCGGGACAACAGAACCACATACTCACCCGAGCAGAGACCTCGACACCAAAGAAGCTAAATCTCCAACCATCTCGTTAGATTCATCACTAGTACAAAAAAAAGCCTATTTCGGCGGTTGTACTCACAACCGCCGAAATAAGGCCCTGAAAAATTCTCTGTGTAAAAAAAAGACACCTATCTCGGCGGTTCCTAGCTAGGAACCGCCGAAATAGGGCCCTGAAAAATTTTTGTGTAAAAAAAACACCTATTTCGCGGTTCCTATCTAGGAACCGCCGAGATAGGTGTCTTTTTTTACACAGAGAATTTTTCAGGGCCTTATTTCGGCGGTTGTGAGTACAACCGCCGAAATAGGAGCGCCGAAATAGGCTTTTTTTTACTAGTGATGAATCTAACGAGATGGTTGGAGATTTAGCTTCTTTGGTGTCGAGGTCTCTGCTCGGGTGAGTATGTGGTTCTGTTGTCCCGAATAGGCTCCCACGGTACATATGATTATAGGGAAGGAAACATGATAAGTGTTCAATCATGGGGCTAAGGTGTATTGTTTACATCGTACCAACAATTAGTATTCCAAGCTCTCACTATTTTTAGAAGTCTTCGCTTCGATCTGTTTCACATGGGGCAAATTTGACAGATCTTGACTATTTCTATATGTGATAAATCTTATTTGCTTTGAAGTGTCATGAAATACCCATGAGTTGAAATAGATGTATAAATTGTAAGAAATTTTATATGAACTTTGTTTTAGATAAGTTTACCCTTTTCCATCCAGAGACATTTTTAATCAATTCATAGACACCTTTTTTTGTTCATATACATTTCAATTTAGTTAATAGAGTTAGACTCATACAATGGTTTTATTAGATGCATTACATCCTGGGCAACATTCAGGGCCGCTTTTCAGTTTTTGTTCTCAATTTTATTCTAACACCTAAACTGATAAATGATAACATCAAACAAATCAAAGAAAGTTAAGGTGTGTCACCTCAACTTCCACACCATTTACCTTAGACTCACCATGTATTTGTCAATCCCCAAAAGAAACAATTTTTCACAATTTTTTTGAACAAAAAAAACATTTTTTCCATCCACTTGGTGCCTTTTTCGATGACTCCATGATTCATTGTCAATGGGTTCTTTGGAAACAGTTGTAAGGGGCTATTGTTGGGTCCTACTGGTGGAAATTGAGAAACTGTATGCTAATGGTTTTGTAGAAGTTGTAAGCTGTTGGTTTTGGGTATTTGGTGGAAGCCTACTGTTGATTTTAAAATATATTTTTTTTTGTTGTAATTAGTATATTGTATTACATTTAGTAGAAATTATTAGTTTATTCATGTACTGATTGTACAATAGTTTGACTTTTTAGAATTATTTCTCTTGTGGATTTGATTGATTTGTACAACTTCACATGCTTTACTTAACTGCATCTCTAAAATTAAAGAAATGATTGTTTTATACCTAAGTATACATAAATGTAATTACCATACGCGATCAAGAAAATGTGAACCATTAAGTAATGCCAAATACACCGACATGGATAATCTTATAACAAGTAGAATAAGAAAACTAAGTCTAAGCTCATTTAGTTTTGTAGTTTACAAGCGTTTTAGTAGCAAGAAGATACATTTAGCTCACACACATCATATGGTGGGTGAGGAATAATGGTAAAAGCAATAGAGAAGAACGAGGAATATCGTCACTAAGATAGACGCATAGCTGCAAATCACAAGCTTTTATTTATTGAAGGCTTGTTTTTTTCCACTTTGGCCGCTTATAGTTAGTTTATTTGGCTTCTTACATTTCTGTCCTTATAGATGAACATTGGTAATAAGGGGAAACAAAACCCAGTCTGAGGCAAATTCACACAGCTAGTTGACCGGTTACTCAAAGCCAACTAAGTTAAAGTCATGATTAATACAATAAAAATTTTAATATCAACAATTCTAATTTCTCTTTTTCCTTCGGAACATTTTCATCACAGTTGTCATCACAACACCTATCATGATGTCACTCGTTCAAGGTTGATCAATAACTCTTATCTTCGGTGAGAGCTTTCTCCTCCCTCTTTCCCTGCCTCAAAATTTTCTTTGTTTCCTTTGATTGAACAGGTTTGATATGGTGGTCAGTGATTTCCTTCTACACTGGGGGTGTGCGTTAAGCTACACTCGAGATGGTTTTATTCTTCCCTTTCTCCTCTCTCTTTTCCTTTATTTCTAGGCTCTATCTTCTACTATTTCTTTTTGCTACTGCTAACCTCTTAATTTGCATGTCAAGTGTTTACACAATCGCTCTCTATGAGGACTATGATCTTGCTTGTGATTGTGGTTTTGATTCCAATTATGCGAAGTATGATGAGATATTTGAAGTAATCGGCCTCCTCTGGCTTTACGACGCTATTGACTCGGACGAATTCTTCTGTCGTTATCATTTCTAAAGTCGAGCCACCGACCAGGTTCAATTTGGTTCCAGTGTTTGAGATCGAAAAGAAGCTTTTCGTACTTTTGAACAAGGTTATAAGTACGCAATTTAATTTGGAATGGTAGGATTTCGATGCCGCTTTGACAGACATGGTCACCTTTGATTTTCACTCATGCAAAAGTGCAAAGCCTCTGTTTAGGACGTTGACTTCAATTCTAGGTAACTCAATGGCGACTCCGAAGGAGGCTTGGAGTTGACAACATAAATGATCGATTGGTTGCTAACTACAAGGGTACCTTATTTTGTAGTCTTGCTTGTTTTGGTCTTAGTAGCTTAAAGTTACATTTTGGTTTTGGTTGGTCTTGTAATCTCTCTAGTGGTTGTTTTCATGTGCTTTGGTGGGGCGGTTTTGTTTTTTCATTTATAAGGGAGGATAGATCATATTAGGGAAATGATAATTGGGGCTATGATTATGGCTCTTTGTTGCAACGATTTACTTCTTCTCAGATTTGCAGTTGGTCTTGAGATCGATGTATCATTTGGCTTGGTGGAGCTTATTGCTGCAGGTTGTCAAACGATCATATTGTTTATAATCAGCGCTTTGGCACTGATGCCTAAGTTGTTCAAGGATTGTAATGCGGATCCAAGAGCTTTGTCTCGGGGTTAAATATTTTTTTAACACTGTCACTCTTTAAAATATTATGTCATTTTGTACTTTTTCAAAAATTTATAAATATTTGATAAATTTTCAAAAGTTTCAAGGGCAGTCATCCGATTGTAATCATGTGTTGGTGCTGTTTGAGGCTCTTATTACTGCCCTTTATTTTTTTTTGTTATCAAAATTTGTGTTGTAGGTAGTTTTAGGTTAGCCTCTTAGTATATTTTTTCTTCTTGATGGAAGGTCTCAAATCGGGATGGTTCTAGTCTTTCAAAACCCTAGTTTCTATGACGTATATGTCATCAGTAGCAAGTTAGGTATAAGGTTTTGGTATGTCCGCGAGGAATGGTATTGGGTTTTGCTCTTTGTTCTCGGTATTTTGATTACTATGGAATGAAAAGATCTGTTTCTTATTTTCTTTTTTTTGTTAAAAAAATGTTCATCACTACACCTATCCTTTATGTGTACATTTAGATCGGGCATGGAGTGAGGGGGCTTTCGAAAAAAACAACTCTTCGCTACATTCATATTATATGATTGGAAATACAATATTTGTATATGTGGGTATACAAAACTATACATTCCATGTACAATAAAAATATATATGATAATTATACTTTCAGTAGATAGTCCATTGTACAATTTTTTATGCAATGTATATGTGCACATTGTTAGATATACAGTAATATAGTTATTTCTATCTACGTATGGGTTTAGATAAGAAGAATTAATTCTTCATGTAACCAAAGATAACGACATTACTGTAAACCAACAATATAACATGTATAATGGATAGGAAAATTTTTGTACAATAAACATATACTGAAGTACTATTTTTGTGTATAATATTTGTTATATAAGTAATGTACATATTTTATAAGTGTAGCACATGTTCTATAAGTCTAATGTATATGTTTTTGTCTACTACATACACATGTAATGTAGTTTATCTTTAACTACATGTGAGCATGTTTGAAAATATATTTGAAAATATAGACGTTCATATAAGAAAAGTTTCTTTTTAAGGGAAGGTTTTCACATAAGAAATTATAGATTATAAAATTGATAACTAATGATGCCAAAAACGCGGGGAATAAATATAATTTCTTTGATTCTCTTGACCAAAACGCAGTTGGATATCTTTTTCCATGGATAAGTACAAAGAAAAGAAGAGAGTCAATTATAAGAAATATGATCGCTCTGGAAATTATTGTTTAGGGTGGGATTATAATCAATATTCCTCATAAATTAATGTGTATCTGCAATCAAAATATACAATTGAAAGCGTGTTACGAATTAAGGGAGCGTTTGTTTTGAGCGGAGGATACAATTTTCTATTGCTTTCTGATTGTTTGTTTGAGCTGGGGAAATAAAATAAAGGGAAATTTCATGATATACCCCTGAGGTTTTAGCGAATTTTACGAGATACTCCTGAGGTTTCATTTTTCATTACGAGATACCCCTAAGGTTTCATTTTCTTTACAAGATACCCCAGAGGTTTCACTTTCATTACGAGATACCCTTGAGGTTTCAGTTTTATTACGAGGTACCCCTCATTTAAATTCATATCCCTAGTTTATCCTCCCACTATATACCCCTACATTAACCTAGGAAATTTATGATCAAAGTTTTACTAAAACTTAAGAATTAAATAAAATACACAAAAAATAAAGATCATATAAAATTTGAAAACAATTTCAAAAAATGAATATATTTAAATCAACAAAAAAAAAATTAAATAAATGGAAATGACTGAATAATAAAAAATTGAATTATTTTGAAAAATGAACATCAATTGTAATTGTGTTACATAGTGATGAATTAAAGTCATAAAAAATTATAACAATGATATGAAAAATATTAAAATTAACAATTTCATATATGTAAATAAAAAAACTCATGATTTAAAATTAGAAAAATAAGTATAATTAAAAACTATAAAATATGATCATTTTTTGTGATTATTGATGTCAAATAATATATTTGTTAATAAAATAATATAATAAACAAAATATTTTAATAATTTCTTATATTTAATGTAATTGTTATAACTTTTTTATGATTTTATGTCACCGCAATAATAGTTTTTAAAATTAAGTAAAAACATGTGTTTTAAAATAAAAATTAATTTTATTGTTTAGTCATATTTATTTATTTTTATATTTTTAAAATATTAACTATTTTATCACGAGATCATATAAAATTTAAACTCTATTTTTAAAAATTGAATAAAAATCATTAAAAAGTTATAACAATTACATTAAATATTAGAAATTATTAAATAATTTTGTTAATTTAAAAATTTTATTAACAAATATATTATTTGACATCAATAATCACAAAAAAATGATCATATTTTATGGTTTTTAATTATACTTATTTTTCTAATTTTAAATAATGAGTATTTTATTTACATATATGAAATTGTTACTTTTAATATTTTTCATATTAGTGTTATAATTTTTTAATGATTTTAAGTCATCATTACATAACACTTTTACAATTTACGTTCATTTTTCAAATTAATACTATTTTTAATTATTTAGTCATTTCCATTTATTTATTTTTTTGTTTTTGTTTATTTAAATATATTCATTTTTAAAAATTGTTTTAAATTTTATATGATCTTAATTTTTTGGTTTTTTATTTAGGTCTTAAATTTTAATAAAACTTTGATCATAAGGTTATTGTAGGGGTATATGGTGGGAGGGTAAACTAGGATATGAAAATTATAAATATATTAGATTTTGAAGGGAGGGGTATCTCGTAATAAAACTGAAACCTCAGGGGTATCTCGTAATGAAAATGAAACCTCGGGGTATCTCGTAAAGAAAATGAAACCTTAGGGGTATATCGTAATGATAATGAAACTCAGGGGTATCTCGTAAAATTTACTCAAACCTCGGGGGTATATCATGAAATTTCCCTAAAATAAATAACCGGTCAACGATTGCCGGTCAATGGTCAATGGCTTCCGGACACCGCTCAACAGTCATTAATTGTCGGTCAACATTCACCGATCACCAGGCAATGATCATTAGTCATCGGTCAATGGTCATATATCGCCGGTTAGAGTGTACTGAGAAAGGGAATCTCATTCTCTAGTGGGGGGTATTCTCTAGTAGGGAGTGGGGAATCAAGATAGAGGGTTTTGGGTAATCTCATTCCTTTTCCCTTTCCTAAAAGTCGGAAAAAATGGCAAAACAAACAGTAGAAAAAATAATCATTCCGATTCTCTTTCCTGATTACCCAAAACAAACACCCGAAAAATAAAAAAAGATGTAACTAATTTTCATGACAACTAAACGAAATTTTATTATCATAATTAGGCGTTGTCAAGCTCTTTGTATTGTTTACGTCAAAATAAGTAACTAACAACTAAGGTATTGATTTGCTCTAACTTATTTGATCGTTTCTTATCCCCTTTGTATGTGTCTTCCCCTTATGTTTTCCAACATTTAGTTGGGTTTTAACTTCAGTCTCTAAAATTTCAATTTTCCCATATTGAATCGAAATCGTGTTTTCCTCAGTTTTGGGTTTGTTTGCTATTATTCATTTCATTTCTTATTTGTTCTACACTGTACTTCATTTCTCTTGTCGATATGATCATATTTGCGGCTAATTTTAGATTTTTTTGGAGTTTTGACCCGTCTCTCTTTGTATTTTAACTGCTATGTTTGTTTAAGCTGTCTTCTTTGAACCAATGCGGGAACTATGACAAGTTATTCCGTTTGTGATGTTTTCTTACTTTGAACTGGTGCTGATATATACCTTGACAATCTATTTTAAATTGGTGCTACCTTGCTAATATGTTTTAAATTGGTGCTGCTCCCTTGATAGTCCATTTAAAATTGATGTTTGATTATGTTATACTAAATTTTTCAAAAAAATTGGAAGCAATAATTATTGTTTATGTTGTTTATAGGGAACTTCTAATGTTGTCTCCTTGCTGGAAAGTGTTGTTCCTTGGCCCAATTGGTCAAAGGATGAATGGGATAAAGGTAAGATGGGATCTATGAGTGTAAGTTGGTAGATGTGTTATTTTCTTGGGTTTGTCTATCATAGTTTGTTTAGTATCCTTACATGGAACATGAGAGGTTGGACATTTTGTTTTTGGTACACGGGAAGGTGTTGTTGGATTGTCGAGAAAGGTATAGCTTGGTAGTGGATAGTTTTTAAACATAGAACATGATTTGTTTGATATGGTTAATTAGATACTTTGCATGTTAAAATTTGATCGTTCATACTCTTTGTTGTGTAATGGAGCTTCGTTGTTGTTTGATGAAGTTTTGAAAAGGTTATATTCAGATATTTGTGGGTGATGAATAATGCTGCTGTAAGCATTATTTTTTAGAGCTGAATCCAAAATTATATAAGTTTCTAAGGCAACTGTAATTTATAAGCGCCTCAATATGTTATAATCTGAACAAGGTTTTAAGGCGCTTGCAATTACAAACCATCTTAGTAGAGCGGTTTTTTGAAACGGTTTCAAACGCCTTAAAGAGACACTGCACCTTTTTGCATTAGCTACATGTGAGGCGGTCAACAACCGCCTAAAAACATTTTTTTCTACTAGTGGATCCTTTATCTACGTCTGGTAGAGCAAAAACGTTGTTTACCCACTTTTAGCTCTAGTGTCATTTCTTAGGCCATCTTTGACATTGGTTTTGACATTATAGAGGTCTTTTTTTCTGTAGTTTTTTGTTATAGCTATAATAGAGAAGATTCTAATGTACTCCCCTAATTTTCTTATATTGAGTTTATTTATCTGAAATATCATCAAGATGACAACCATATCATAAATTATCATATTTCTAGGCAAACTGAGAAAAACAAGATGATTTCCGGGTAAAAATAGGCAATAAAACATTGCGAAATATATATGGGACATAGATAACAAATCATCCATCAATAACTCCAATTCATATTATTGTATATCATGCCCAGAACATTTGAGATGTGAAGTGGAAAAAATCTTCATTTGTCCATTGCCCCTTACTTAATGATGAGAATTAATTTTGATACTCGCCTCACATATGTGCAACAACGCAACTCATCTCAAAAGCTTCTGACATTTACTAACCTTCACTAGCTTCATGGGGGTAATAGGAATATACATCTAAATGAGTCTATTACATTTGGTTGACTACAATTCCTTTCCGAAAACAAATGTGCTAACACGAACATATCAAACTGTTCGTGATTGTGAGAGATATATTTAGATGTTAATACATTATACACTTGTACAGATACACTACATGTTACACGGTTGTACTTATTGTAGATTAGGCTACTTAGTTTAGTCTATACATATTCTCCTTCTCTTTGTTAACACTCTTTAAGCAGACATATACACTGAGTGTAATATTCTCTCAGTTAATACAGATTTCTATCTCGTTTCTTGTTTTCCTCTCTTCTTCTCTCTGCTACGGTTGACATGGTATCAGAGCTCAACCTTGAGCTTTGATTTCTTTCTGCTGCCATGGCTCAAGAAGATCCAACCCCAAGTCAAGAAGAGAAGAATGATGAATTCAGAAACATTGAAGAGGAAGAATCAGTAACCCAAGAAAACATCACCGACATTGTCGCAGAGATGAGTAATCCATTGTTTCTACACTCATCCGACAGCCCAAACCAAAGCTTGGGATCAAATTCAAAGGTGCAAGTCGCTTTTGATGCGTGGAAGCGTGCGGCAATGATTTCCCTCAAAGCAAAAAATAAGTTGGGGTTGATTAATGGCCAAGTGATGGAACCACCAAGATCTTCTGAACGATATCCCCTGTGGGAGCGCTGTAATCATACAGTGCTCTCATGGAATATTTATTCCCTAGACCACAAAATTGTAGAAACAATTCTGTATTGCGACACCGCCTGCGAGGCTGGCGAGATTTGTGCCAGTGCTACGACCTAGTCAACGGGCCTGAAATATACTCCATCCAACGGGAAATAACCCAGATCCAGCAAAATGAAAAGACTATCACCAGCTATTTCGCCAAATTGAAGCATCTTTGGGATAGACTGAAGTCGGCACAAAAAACCCCAAATTGTAGTTACGGCAAGTGCACCTGTGACCTATCAAACCAAATCGAAGCCCACAAAAAACACGATCGTCTGATGAAATTCTGAGACGACCTCAACGAAAGCTTCAAGCAAGCGAAGGGAAATATCTTGATGATGAACCCACTCTCGACGTTAGAGCAAGCCTACTCTCTTCTTGCGCAAGATGAGATCAGAGGGACTCTGGCAACAGCAAAAGCAAAAACGAAAATTCTCTGGCTTTGAGCAGGAAGATCGGCACAGGAAGCAAATCATATAACCGTAAAAACGGGTCCAAGAAGACGAGCGCGACCTACGGCCCAGGCACTACCAAGAAGAGAACAAAATCCAAAATGCACAAATTATGCGAAGCTAGGACATACGTGTGCCGAATGTTGATGGATAGTAGGTTTCCCAACGGATGAAGAAAATCAAAGCCAACAACACCAAAATGATGTCGCAGCATCTTCTTCCACAATTACGGAAGATTTCAAAGAAGGGAAAGGAGCAACTCAGAATTATCACCCGTTACTGGCCTCAGCAGCAAACAATTGGAACAGGTAGTCACCTTCCTCGATCAAAGAAAAGGTCAGCACAACGATTCAACAAAAACCTTTGGAGATTTTACAGGTAATAACACCCATTTACCTAATTACTGTACTGCCTGTATAGTGAAGTTATGACCAATTCTGATAAACTCAATAATACCTGCATATTAGACTCTGGAGCTTCAGAACATTTATCTGGGAATAGATGTTTAATTGAGAACTTGAGTAAATTAAACACATCTCGGCAACTTACTCTACCAGATGGTCAAAGACGTAAAATTGATAGTATAGGAACTGTCCAAATCTACAAACCTTTAAAACTCAATTATGTTATGTTTGTGCCTACAATTCTGTTCAACCTATTGTATGGGAACAAACTGATAGAACAACTAGGCATGACTCTGGTATTCAATTATGAATGTGCAATTTTGCAGGACTCTAAAAGTGGTATGCATGCCAAGGTAGCCTTTCAAGATTCAGGTCTATTTTTGTTAGACAATTTGTCTTTGGAGAAATTCCTTGTCGATACTAAAAGTGTATTTTCTAATGCTGTTGGTTTGAACTCTCATAGTGTAGATGATACAAATGATAAAAATCTGTTACTGTGGCACTAGAGGTTAGGCCATATAGCAGGAGCTAAGCTGACTAGACTTAGAAATGTTCAAGGCATTAATTAAACCTGCCAATGGATTACCATGCACTGTCTGTTTTAAGGCCAAAGGAAAAGGCCTAAGTTTGGTCTATCAGAAATAAGAACACATGACATTTTTTATATGGTTCATGTTGATATATGTGGCCCCATGAGAATTGAATCCACACATGGTCATAAATATTTCCTAACCATTGTGGATGACTTCTCAAGGGCCACATGGGTTGTTCTGCTGAAAAATAAATCTGAAGCCATGGCACACATAATTAACTTTGTAAATTTTACTGAGCGCCAATTCAACAGAGGGATTAAAGTTATCAACAAGGGATTGATTTTTTCAAAAGTAAGGGGATTGTACATCAGACTAGTTGCCCCAGACCACCCCAACAAAATGGTATTGTTGAAAGAAAACAAGGCCATTTGATGGAGGTCACTAGATCTTACTTTTCCAATCTACTTTAGATAAGAAATATTGGGCCAGTGTCTTGAACATGCTGCATTTATCATTAACAAAATTCCTTCTAAAGCTATACAGAACCTTACCCCCTTTGAAAAGATATATCATAAACCTCCTGACTACAATTAACTCAACGTTTTTGGCTGTCATTGTTTCATGACAAACATAGATCCAAGAAAATCTAAACTAGACCCACGGTCTGCAACATGTGTGTATTTAGGCAACTGTAAAAACACTAAGGGTTATATCTGTAGGATCAGACGGCTGACTCAAACCAACTCAAGGTGTTAGTCTATGAGATGGTTTGACTCAATCGTACTGAGGATGGAATCGTACTAAGGATGCGAAAGTAGTCAGTCGAACTCAAGCAGATACACAATATAAGTTATTTTATTTCCTGGTCAAACAAAACAACTTACACTAGCCACTAAGTCGAAAGGATTTACTCAGTGGTTTCTCAATCACTTACCCAACTCAATTTCTGATCAGTACTGTGATAAGTGTAATGAGACTAGGACTTACCTATAATGACTCTATCGATGATCGTAAACTGAAACTAGTACTTTTCTCTCTCTAAGATAAGTGAAGCTTTCTCTAAACATGTGCTATGAATAATTCTCTCTGGAAGCCTCAATCAGAAATGAAATGACAAGTCTCTTATATAGTTGCTAGGATTTGAACGTTGGGGAGAGTTAGTTCCTTAATTTTAGGAACTAACAATCTTTCCTTGAATTTCAGAAGTTGGAACCAAGTCTTCTAATTATTGCCACGTTGAGAGAGAATTTTGGTCCAAGTTTGAACGTTGATGACCGTTGTAAGGTTAATGTAGTTGCTGTAGTTGCTCCTTAATTTTCGCAACTGATTGTCGGACTCTCTCGAATTATCAGAAAGTCAAGGCTTTGGATTTTGCTCACAGTTGCATGAATTTCAGTCCAATTCTGATGGTTGATGACCGTTGTGGTTTAGTGAACGTTGCTCCTTAAATTTCTCAACTGATGGATGAACTCACATGGATGGACTCACTCGATCTTACAAGGTTGACTAACTCTATCTTGTTTTGAGAAGTGCGATCGATTCGTTTGATCTGGTTGACTATCTCAGCAACATCTTCATACTCCAACAATATCCTTCTTCAGTTGAACACTAAGAAGATCAAGGTCAGTAGAGATGTGATTTTCTTTGAATATATCCTTCTCCTTAATGACAGTAATTGGAGAAATATATGACATGATCAACCCCCTGATAGTGTTTTACATTTCCCTCCCACACCAGACCTATTTGACTACGAATGGATACAAGACACACAATCAAGCAGAACTTAACCTGCTATTCCTCAGGATAAAACACCTATACACACAGGGGGTGATCATAAATTTAACCTTATCTCCTCTCCTACTCTTTCTCCAACCAATGATACAAAACAACATAGTCACATCTCTTCCACCAAAAACACTCTTTCTTCCTCTACTTCAGATTCTTCTCATAATCCAACATAATTCAAGACATAGAACCAAGAAATAGAAGCAATTCTTAGAAGATCCATAAGAATTCATAAACAACCAAAGAGATTACGTGACAAGTTCGATGTCTTCACCAATATCATGGATGACAGATTAAACTTATCTTATCCCTCATCTAATTTGAAATCTATCACCACTCTTACAGATCTATCTCATGTCAAAAACATCACCCTCTCCTCTGTCCTTAACATCAAAATCCTTCTTGCTCTCCTCTCTCTCAAAGAACCCACTTCTTATACTGAGGGAAGCAAATATCCTCAATGGGTCCAAGCCATGAAAGAGGAATTTGAAGCACTCCAGAAAAACCGCACTTGGACCATGGTGGATTTACCAAAAGACAAAAAAGACTATCAGTTGCAAATGGATCTATAAGACCAAGCTAAAAGCTGACAGTACTCTCGAGCGCTTCAAATCTAGATTAGTTGTGAGAGGCTTCACCCAAAAGTATGGCCTAGATTATGAGGAGACATTCTCCCCAGTTGTCAAACTTACAATCATTAGAGCCCTTATCATCAATGTTGTAAAAAGTGGCTGAATACTTAATCAATTAGAAATTAACAATGCTTTTTTGCATGGAGATTTGCATGAGGAGTTTTATATGAACATACCATAACATCTCACTGTTATAGGCCATAATAAAGTTAACAAACTTCATAAATCTTTATATGGCCTAAACAAGCATCAAGACAATGGTATGACAAGTTAGGCAAGTTTTTAAAACCCCTCGGTTACACTCAATCACTCAATGATTACTCCCTCTTCCCCAAAAAGAAAAATGAAAAGCATACTTATCTTGGTATATATGTGCATGACCTGCTGATTATAGGAAATGATAAAACAGAAATTCAAAACGTGAAAAACAGATTGCATGAAGAGTTTAAAATAAAAGATTTGGGTAGGCTTAGTTACTTTTTGGGCATGAAATTTTTAGAAACAAAAGAGGGTTTGATCATGTCTCAAAGGAAATACGCTAACCAAACTTTATCTGATTACAACATGCAAGATTCTCGTGCATTTATTTCTCCTTTGCAGCTTAATCAGAAGCTTTCACAAGACACCGGAGAACTCCTTGTAGATCCCACTTCTTATCGCAGACTGATAGGGAAGTTAAACTTCCTTACAAACTCTAGACTTGACATTTGTTATGCTGTTCAACATCTTAGTCAATTTCTTCAAACACCTACTGATGTACATTATGCAGCAGCTTTTCATAGACTCTCTTATATCATAGGAATGTTGAGATTAGACGTTATCAGTATGTTTTATTATGTCACATGCTATCTGTTAAGTGTAGATATAGTTATCTGTCACGGAGTTAGTTAGTATAATCTCGTCGGTCGGTTCAGCATATATATATATATATAACAACAAAGGGTAATACTCTGTAAGTACATTCTGTATATTCACAGAAGAGAAATACATAATAAAATAGAAGATTGTTTTCTTTATGGAACAATAGGCTATGGGCTGCATTTTAATACTTCTACTAATTCCTGTTTAATGGCTTACTGTGATGCAGGTTGGGCATCATGCCCCGTGACTAGAAAGTCCATCTCCGGTTACTACATCTTCTTGGCGGTTCACCCTTAAGTTGGAAGTCAAAGAAGCAAGTTTCTGTTGCACTCTCCTCTGTAGAAGCAGAGTACAGATCCATACGCCAGATTACTACAGAATTGAGTTGGCTCTATCGTCTTCTTCATGAACTGGATATTCAAGATATAAAACCCATTCCCCTCAAATGTGACAACCTGGCTGCAATCTACATAGCTAAAAACCCCGTCTCCCATGAACAGACAAAGCATGTCAAAATAGACTACCATTATGTTCGAGAATGCCTGCAGAATGGACTAATAGACGTGCTGTACATACCTAGTATCCACCAGTTGGCTGATGTCTTGACTAAACCTCTAACTGGAAAAGAGTACAACAAGATTCTGTCCAAGTTAGGACTTCAGCAGAAAACAGACAAGGTCTAGATTTATCAATCTACACCTTGAGGGTGTGTGTAAGAGATATACGTATATGTTAATACGTTATATACTTGTACATATACACTACATGTTACAACGGTTGTACTTAGTATAAATTAGGCTACTTAGTTTAGTCTATATATATCTCCCTCTCTCTGTTAACACTCTAAGCACACATATACACAGAGTGTAATATTCTCTCAGTTAATACAGATTTCTGTCTCGTTTCTTGTTTTCCTCTCTTCTTCTCCTTTGCTACGGTTGACAGCTGACTTCATAATACCAAAACAAACTATTAAAATGGTGATCACCTTATTAGGAATCACACTACTAAAATCAAGATTTTTGGTAACAATAAATATCACTAATTTTTGCAATGATTTAAGTGGTTACATGTCGTTGCAGGAGATGATATAACAAAAGATCAAATTATTTATCGTAAGGACTTTTATTCGTTAATAAAAAATATATCGTTATTAAAAATATTATTTTGTAACAATTATATTGTTACTATAGTCTCAAATGCAGTCAAATCTTTAGTACTATCTTTGGTAACGAAATATTTGTAACTAATAAAATATATAATAACGATTTAAAGTCGTTACAAAAACCTCCGTAACAAAAAACATGATTTTACTATTGTCATCAGGTGGATAGTCAAGTAGTTCACTGAACATCTCCTTCATACGTAATTGCAAAACGCCAACCATGGTCATCAAGATTCTAGAAGTAGGAATATGAATACAGTTAGAGAAAACAAGTATTTTTTTCCTTAGTTTCTAACTAGGCTACGAAAATTTATCTCTTTAACCTTGTCTGTCCAAACCTGAGGGGATTCATTTTTATTCATCAAACTTGAGGAATCTGGTGGCTAATTGAGATATCATTGTGCTTGTGGCTAGTTTGTGAATTCTGATCAGCTTAATTAATTGTCGGATGTTTTGCTTCGAAAACAATTGTCGAATATTAATCAATCCCTTGTTAGGTGTAGGGAAGCTCACATATACAATGGGGCTATAGGAATTAATTTTTAATATAAAATATAAAAAAATCAATTTATTTTGTGTCACAATTTTATAATTTTATATTAAATTATATAATGAGATAAATGTCAATAAAAGGATGAAGCTAGAAACTAAAAAAATATATTTATTATCTGATTATAAGAAATAATTTAAACAGGAAAGTTTTTATAAAATTCTAATAACGTTTATATAGAAATGAGAGAAAGAAAATTACGGTTACCACAGAATATAGTAGCTGAAGAGGTTGTGATTGTGTAGAACAAATAGGATATCAATATATCTATATTAAAGTGACCACGATACAAACAGTTTTAGGGATAATTTTTCTATATTTTCTAAAAACTTAATACTGCTAAATTTAGTCTACTATTAGACTGTAAAGATTATTTTTTCTTCAAAAAGCAAATTATATGTTGTTGTTTTTAAAGATGAAATCTTAAAAATATGGAACATGTTAAACATGTTTAAAGCCGCCACTGGTTAGGTGTTTGATTTGGATTGTAGCTTCTGACTTTTTGACATAGCTTCCTTATTGAATCCGTAATCATGTAGGGTTTAGTACTTTCAAACAACAAGTCATTTATGGGACATTTTGAAATTTATGTTAAGATGTTTCCTTTTATATATAGGAATGCAGTCACTTCAGTTGATAATTTGTATAATCCTCCATGCAACTTCGATATACTCCCATCCGTCACTGTTTGACCTTCTTGTTTACTATTTGAACATGTCGTTTGACTTTAATATTTAACATGTAAGATGATATTATTTTATAAATCTAAGTTTTGTAATGAATCCTTATGTGAAAAACTATATGTTGTAGAAATTTGTTTTATAAAATTATTTTATCTTACATGTATAATATTAAAGTGGAAAAATATGCCAAAAAGGAAACAGGAAGATCAAAGTGGGACGGATGTAGTAATTCCCAATAGAAAACTTATAACTGTTAGTTTTCTAGAAAAACTTATAACTATTCAAAAACAAAAATCCTATCTAAGAAAACAAAGACACGTTGCGGTGTTTTGTATAATTTTCTTATATATTTTTCAAAATAGCATTTTGTTGGAAAAGTTATAGGCTCGGTTCGGCATGTCTTGTATGTGAAACACGGTTGTTTTGATTTGACTGTTTTATAACTGTTTTATATATGACAGTATATTATTGGAATAAAACGTAGGATCTACGCGGGACCCGTATGAGACCCACATCCATTTATACCATAAATATACTATACTATCAATATGCTAAGACGAACCGAGCCTATATTCTTTTATATGACGATGTAATATTATATGAAAAATCTTTTACTACCTTTTACAAGCAATAAAAGCATTTAGTCTCATTCTTTTGTGGAATTAGGTACACAAGTTTTTCTTATTAACTATTTTTTTTTATATTCATCAATTATAATATCAAAAATTTTCTTCTCTTTTACATATATATTTTTTAATTTCAGCTAATAAATGTTATTAATTATCGACTATTAACTCACAAAAGAATCACAAAATCTTGACTCCAGGTGTTTGTAGCCACGATGGCTACATCTAGGCGAGAGAGATTGAAACTTCCGCGTGTCATAGATCATACACGCAAGATTTGACAATCTCAGTCAGCTGCTTACTAGATTGTTTTGCTGACTGAGCTGCTTTTTTACTATATTAACTTTAAATGGTTGTAACTTTTAATACATAAGTCCAAAATGAAAAAAGTTATATTATTGTTCACCTTAATTCAAGCTCTTCAAAACAATACTAGTCATGGATATGTTTT